>CM055121.1:527330372-527447872 GCA_029206835.1 Rana muscosa
TGTCTTTGTATGCGGTTATTAGGGAAGATGGTGGCCTCATTCAAAGCCGTTCCATATGCCCAATTCCATTCAAGAAGGTTGCAGAACGCCATCCTATCTGCCTGGAACAAAAAAGTCCAAGCCTTAGACTTCCCAATGTCCCTGACCCCGGCAGTACGTCAGAGTCTCTGTTGGTGGCTGGTACCCCAAAATCTGCAGAAAGGGAAGTCTTTCATGCCAATCTCTTGGAGAGTGGTAACGTCAGACGACAGTCTTCTGGGCTGGGGGGCAGTCCTAGGGAAATTGTCTCTCCAGGGAAGGTGGTCATCTACCGAAAGGTCCCTGTCCATCAATCTACTGGAGATTTGGGTGGCACGCTTGGCCCTGGAGACATGGACATCCGAATTGCACGGTGCCCCTGTCGGGATACAATCAGATAATGCCACAGCTGTGGCTTACATCAATCACCAGGGCGGCACCAAAAGTCGTGCAGCCCAGAAAGAGGTGGATCATATCCTAGTGTTGGCAGAAAGCCATGTGCCATGCCTTTCCGTAATCTTTATCCCGGGGATAGAGAATTGGCAGACGGACTTCCTAAGTCACCAACAGTCGTTCCCAGGAGAATGGTCTCTTCACCCCGACATATTCTTGGCCATTTTGTCAAAGATGGGGGATGCCAGACGTAGATCTGTTTGGCATCCAGGTTCAACGCGAAGTTGGACAACTTTGTGTCCCGGACAAGGGACCCGCTTGCTTGCGGGACAGATGCACTAGTGTGTCCGTGAAATCAGTTCGCACTGATTTATGCGTTCCCCCCGTTGCAATTATTGCCACGACTCCTCCGCAGAGTCAGGTTGGAAAGGAAGCTGGTGAGTCTGGTAGCTCCGGCATGGCCTCGAAGGTCCTGGTACGTGGAAATTGTGAGAATGTCCGTGGGGGATCTATGGATCCTTCCGCTTCGTCCAGACCTGCTCTCACAAGGTCCGATATTCCACCCTTCCTTACAAACTCTAAGTTTAACGGTCTGGCTATTGAGTCCCACATCCTAAGAAGGAGAGAGGACTCTCTCTAACTCGGTGGTGTCTACGATGATTAATGCGAGAAAGCCAGCATCCAGACTAATATACTATAGGGTTTGGAAAGCGTATGTGTCCTGGTGTGAAGCCAGGAACTGGCATCCACGTAAGTATGTCATAGGTAGGATTCTTGACTTTCTACAGTTGGCTGTAGACATGAAATTAGCCTTGAGTACCATCAAGAGTCAGGTCTCGGCCTTATCAATATTCTTTCAAAGGCCTCTAGCCACTTATTCGCTGGTTAGATCTTTTCTGCAGGGTGTGACTCGGATCAACCCGCCAATTAAGGCCCCCTTGTGTCCATGGGACTTTGGATTTGGTTTTATCAGCGCTGCAGAGACAGCCCTTTGAACCATTTCTCGACATTCCCTTGGTCCTCACCAGGAAGTTGTTTTTCTTGGTAGCCATATCCTCAGCCAGGAGGGTATCGGAATTGGCAGCTCTGTCTTGTAAGGAACCATATTTGATTATCCATAAGGATAGAGTCGTTTTACATCCTCATCCGGCTTTTCTTCCCAAAGTCGTGTCAAGTTTTCATTTGAACCAAGATGTGGTTCTCCCTTCTTTTTTTCCCAGGCCTAGTTCTGCAGAGGAATTTTTTTTGCATTCTTTGGATGTAGTGAGAGCAGTTAAAGTTATCTTAAGGCCACTGCTCAGATTCGGAAAACTGATGTTTTATTTATTCTGCCAGAAGGTCCTAGAAAGAGTCAGGCAGCGTTGAAATCTACTATTGCGAAGTGGATTAGACAGGTCATTATTCAAGCCTATGGTTTGAATAGGAAAATTCCTCCAATTAAGGTTAAAGTTCACTCTACTAGAGCAGTTGATGCTTATTGGGCGGTGCGTCACCAGGCCTCCATGGCTCAAATCTGTAAGGCCGCAACTTGGTCTTCAGTCCACACATTCACAAAATTTTATCAATTGGATATAAGAGGACATGAGGATATCGCCTTTGGGTGCAGTGTGCTGCAGGCTGCAGTATAGATCCTCATGTCTGATGGTGCCCGGCTTATTATGGTGTCTCCCTCCCCTCATTTGGCATTGCTTTAGGACAGGGCTCGACAAACCCCGGGCGCCAGGTCGCCATTGCGACTAGAATTAGCGACCTGTCGCCTGGGGCAGCACAGCTGGGGAATCCTGTCTCTCCATGCCCCCCCCCTCCGCGGGATCGCGTCGGGCCGCGCCGGGCGGTAATTGAGGCCGCGGCTTTGCGGCCTTCTGCAGGCCTATGCTTCCTTCTGTGATCTAGCGCCATCTTGTGGTGGCCGTTGGTATGACAGGACAAACAGCAATGCTAATGGAGTTTCCCTGTCTGTTTTCACTGCCATCTCCTTCCCTCTAATTAGAACCCCCAAACATTATATATATTTTTATTCTAACACCCTAGAGAATAAAATGGCGGTCGTTGCAATACTTTCTGTCACACCGTATTTGCGCAGCGGTCTTACAAGCGCACTTTTTTGTGAAAAAATACATTTTTTTTTTTTTTTTATAAAAAAAATAAGACAACAGTAAAGTTAGCCCAATTTTTTTTTATATTGTGAAAGATAATGTTACGCTGAGTAAATTGATACCCAACATGTCACGCTTCAAAATTGCGGCCGCTCGTGGAATGGCGACTAACTTTTACCCTTTAAAATCTCCATAGGCGACGTTTAAAAAATTCTACAGGTTGCATGTTTTGAGTTACAGAGGAGGTCTAGGGCTAGAATTATTGCTCTCGATCTACTGATCGCGGCGATACCTCACGTGTGGTTTGAACACCGCTTTCATATGCGGGCGCTACTCACGTATGCGTTCGCTTCTGCGCGCGAGCTCGGCGGGACGGGGCGCGTTCCTGGCTCCTAACATTTTTAGCTGGCTCCTAGATTCCAAGCAAATTTGTCAAGCCCTGCTTTAGGACATCCCACATAGTAATTACTATGCCGCTCTGTGTCCTGTGATGTACGAGAAAGAAAATAGGATTTTTATAACGGCTTACCTGTAAAATCCTTTTCTTGGAGTACATCACAGGACACAGAGCTCCCGCCCCTCTTTTGGGGACACTTATTGCTTTGCTACAAAACTGAGTTACTCCCGGTATGGGAGAGGTTATATAGGGGAGGGAACTTCCTGTCTTGGGTGTGCCAGTGTCCATCACCTGAAGGTAGGCTCTATGACCCACATAGTAATTACTAAGCTCTGTGTCCCGTGGTGTACTCCAAGAAAAGGATTTTACAGGTAAGCGGTTATAAAAATCCTATTATCCAGTTTTGCATAGTGAAGGATTTAAAAGCATCCACCAGTCATCAGTTTAGAGTTACTCAGGAGCTCTGGCGCTAAACTTATTGGTCTCACTCTGGGGTGCGCAGTGAAATGTAACGTGTAGCGCAATTGCTGTTTTTTACATAGGCATCCTGTATGTGGGGAGGGGCTCAAACTTTATTTTTTTTTTGCTGCCAGGGTATGCAAACTTTTGAGTACAAATGTATTTTACTCTTTTATTTTTCCCTCTTTCAAGGTATTACCCCTACCATTATGCACCATACTTATCTGATATTCAGAATATCAGTCACTTGAAACTGAAGTTTGATTTGGCAAAACCTTTCATGCCATTTGAACAGCTACTTGCTGTCTTACCTGCTGCTAGTAAAGATTTGCTGCCTCAGGCCTATCAGGTAACTAACTGTTTTTAAAAAAAAAAAAATTATTTGATTGAAAAAAAAAAAAAACTGTCCACTGCCAGCCCTAGACTAGGGTTCAGTTTTTTGGCTTCTTTTAACAAATGCATTTTTCCACAGAGCCTAATGATTAGTGAAGACTCTCCCATAATAGATTACTATCCCCAAGATTTTAAAACTGACCTTAATGGAAAACAACAGGAGTGGGAAGCGGTGGTATTAATTCCATTTATTGATGAGGTAAGTTTTTCTTGGGCATGTGTTTTTATCTCTATTGTGTGTGGATAGGGTAGATATGTGTAGATAGTGCAGAAAATGATGTCCGCGAATGCTCCGTGTAATAGCCCCACTTACAGGCACATATATAGATATGATTTTTGTCACAATTGTATAGACTATATTATAAATAAATGTTAAATCAAAAATTGCTTTCCGTTTCTATCTGCAGTGCTGTAATTTTCTGTATTATCCAATGCAATATGGCAACCTGGAGACATTACTTTACGCAGCTGTTGTATAAAACTTCCCCAGAAACGTAATTTCCTGCTTGCATGAATGGCTCTCTGATTTTTCCATAAGTCTGCACTAAGATGCAAGTAGATTTTTTAGACCGCCTTTTCAATAGGAATTGCTGTACAGTAAGTTCCCTACATACGAACCTTCGAGTTGCAAACTTTTAAAGATGCAAACTGTGTTTGCACAGTTTTTCAGTTATCACATCGTGCTGAACAAAAAAAAAACCTGACAGATCCCCATACCAACAAAAGCAATGTTGGTGCAACAATCTCTCCAGATGTGCTTTTGTGTTCTGACAGGGGGGCCCCCCGCCAGAACACACTGAGCCTTTGTCTGCAAGCACTGATCTTTGTTGGCCTTACGAACAAGTTGGACTTACGAATGAGCTCCTGGATCGGAACTTGTCCGTAAGTACAGAACTTGCTTTATATTTTATGATGAGATCATTCTTAAGGCAGGGGTCTTAAACTGGCAGCCCTCCAGCTGTTGAGAAACTACAAGTCCCATAAAGCAGTGCAAGGCTGACAGTTACAAGCATGACTCCAACAGGCAGAGGCATGATGGGACTTGTAGTTTCGCAACAGCTGGAGGACCACCAGTTTGAGATCCCTGCCTTTAAGGGTTATTTACTTCTAAAGGGATGCAGGCACTGCAGCTTTCCACATTAGAATGCTGAAAATACATTACAAACATACAGCTTTTATTTTCAGAACAGTAACGGGTTGCATTCTGCTACAAAGTTTGTGTCCTTATCTTGCTTGCCCACTGGTTTTAGTTAGACATTTACTATTGTAAATCATTAACTATAAAGTGTTTTGTAGAGAAATCTAGCAGCCTTTGAGAAAAAAATGTATTTAGCCATGAACTGAGATTTGCTCTTTGTTGATTAGTATAGCTTACTGGGCTTCATGTGTTCCTTTCTACAATGAATCAGATTCTTGCTTTCATATTCCAGCCATCATTTTTTAGCACAGATTTAAATTTTCTAGTGCCGATTTTAAATCCACTTACCGTATATACTTGAGTATAAGCCGAGTTTTTCAGCACATTTTTTTGTGCTGAAAATGCCCCCCTCGGCTTATACTCGAGTCACCTTTTTGCGCCTGATCTCCAGGATTTTGGGGACCCGTTGCCGGCCGTAGGTCCCCTGGACCCCAAACTTGGCACACATGTAGCCCCACACTCCTCTACAAGTGTGCAAAGTTTTTTGTCTGGGGGACCTACGGCCGGGGAGCACAGATTTTTCAAAGCCGGGCACCCCTTCCATAGACTCCCATGTTAAACGGTTATTTCTCCAGTGACTTTGGGGACGCAGTACCGGCCGGTCGTAGGTCCCCTGGACCCGGAACATGGCACACATGTAGCCCCATTTCTCCTCTACAAGTGTGCAAAGTTTTTTGTCTGGAGGACCTACGGCCGGGGAGCACCGATTTTTTTCAAAGCCGGGCACCCCTTCCCTAGACTCCCATGTTAAATGTGAGTCTGGGCATGGACACAGTGAGGCATGGACACAGTGAGGCAAAGTGAGGCACAGTGAGGCATGCAGATGGACACCCTAGGCTTATACTCGAGTAAATAAGTTTTCCCAGTTTTTTGTGGTAAAATTAGGTGCTTCGGCTTATACTCGAGTATATACGGTACCTTTTTATGAAGCAGCAAAGGCAGATCTTTTTGTAGACATTTTGGTAATCAATGCTTGTTGTTTAAACCCATAAAAGTCTTTGTGGAATTAAACAGATACAGAAGGGCCATGTGGGCCACATCAAAAATAACAGCAGAAGAAAGGAATTTTGGAAGCAAATTTCGTCAGAACATGTCATAAGTGAAAGAAAATACATTCAGGCCTGCATGTACAAGGCCGTATATAACTGCAGTGTCAAGTATTTAGAACATGTCCCTCCAAACTAGCAATGGTTACCCAAAGTAATGAACAGTGTGTAGTGAGCCAAATTCCTGATGCTACAGGAGGGGTATTAATCTTGAAGAGGAATAGCCCATGGGAGGAGTTGATAGTGAATGTCAGTCATGAAATAGACTGCATGTGGAGGAACTGACCGCTAAGGGTGTTACAGGCGGGGGAGTGCTAAAGTCAAGGGAATGGGATATGAAAAACTAATACGGGGAAAAAAGTGCGAAGAGAGGACATTAAAGAAGGAGCGGGAAAGGAGAATAACAAAAAAAAAAAAAAGTGTGGGGGGTGGGTGGGTTAGCTAGGTTTAGGTGGCGTCTGAGGGGGGCAGGCCAGGGTTGGGGGAGGGGGGTGGGTAAGGGGTAGAAGGAGGAATGCCCCTGTAGGGTATAGTTATCCATCCCCTCCAACTCCCTTCCTTTGCGCCTGCCATAAATTTGAAGCGTATTTCGTGGTAGTTTAGAAGTAATGCCAGCAAGACCAGATCTTTGTGAATTCTAAGAAGTTGTCGTGTGATATAGAAATCAGTTCTTCCATCTCTGCTGTTTTGTGAGGTCTAGAAATCGTTCCTGGATGGTCAGGGCTTGAGTGGAGACCCAAAGCACTGGCACCTGGAGATTGGCTGCATTCACCATGTGCATCGCCAGGGAATTGAGGTACAATCTCCTGCAGAGAGAAATGTGATGCAGAAGGAACTGGGCTGGAGTAAGTCTAACATGTATGTGGTGACTAAGGTTATATGGTAGGGTTTGGTCCAGGGAGGTTGAAGGGTTGGATAGACCCTCTAGATGGATATTGGCATACCTAGTTCTGAGCCACATCTTCAGCATAAGTTGGACATGGAAGACGAGAATTGTGGATCCGCACAGGGGTTCTGTACCAGCGCAATTGTATATTGCAGCCATTTTCCTGGACCGTCATGTTCACTGAGCCTTTATGGATGGAAGAATTGATGCATTCCCAGTCCTCCTCAAATATGTCTAAAATCAAGTCTTTTTCCCAGGATAGGCGTGCATTTCCAGCTTTCGGTGACTGATCACTAAATGAGAGCGCATATGTAGTTGAAAACAAAATGTTGCATTTGGACATAGGTCCAGAAAGGGAATGATTTTCCTTGCATTATGGAGGCCAGTGATGTGAAAAAATTGTTTGACCGATATCTGCTGATGGGGCCAGATACCAGAAAGAAACTGTCTAGACTCTAAAACATAAAGCTTGTTAATATTTATAATACCTTTTGTAAAGCAGAACTGTATGTGTGAATAATCCTCTCCTGCAGATTCGCCTGCTGGAAGCCATGGATGCCTGTAATAAGCGGCTGACTGAGGAAGAGAAATCTCGCAATAGACACAGCGAATGCTTCATGTACTGGTTTGAAAAGGAAGATGGCTTTAAATACAGCTCTCCCTGGCCAGAGAAATTTCAGAGCATCGAGTGCTGTCGGGCAAGGTAAAACTGCACTCATTATACAGTTGTGATTGAGCCGAAAATGTATAAAGTTAAAGATGTACAATGCTGCTAGCACCTGACAGTACAGACTTTGAGTCCTTGTAAGGTGGACTAGAAAGCAGCCAAAAAGTTCCTCTAATTGTTGTGCATTTCAACGATACCTTCTTAAAACAGAGGTTTTCATTGTCCTTTTTTTATCACAAATGAATAAACCCACGGGTTTTATTTATAGGAATATGTTTCAGGAATTGTGGGAATCGTGATGAAATTTTACAGATGTAAATCTGTTTTTGTTTTATGAAGACAAATTTATGTTGTGAGCTGAGCGTGTTTCCTTCTGCTAGTGTGTTTGTGTTGCCAGTATCCTAAAATGTTATATTGCCTAAGCTATATTGCTGAATGTTTGTGGAGACCTGACCATTTACACCTACTAAGTCTTCAATGTAGTCTGTAGACACCCCTCAAACTTTATTTCAGATGTTTCCAGTGAAGCATAGTCTTATTACTACGACATAGAAAGACATTTTAGACACTTGAACACTTCCAACCTTGTAGCAATAGTTTAGAGAAGGGTCTTTTCTGTTCCAGCATTACTATGCCCTGGTCACAATTTGTGAAGCAGTTTGGTTGGAGGAACTTGAGTGTGTCTTTTAATAAAATCCTGACCCCAGCCCTATTAAATTAGATAAACTAGAACACCAATTGTGAGTCGGCTCTTCTCATCCAATATCATTCCTTCACCTCACAAAAGTTCTTTTGGCTGAATGGCCACAATTTCCACACTAACACACCCCAAATTTTTTGTTATGGACTAGGACGTTCAGCAAGCTTTATATATGCACAATGATCTGGTGTCTGCAAACTTTGGTCATTTAGTGGTGGTGTTATCTTGTTCCTCTTGTCTTGGCAGGAGTAAGAGTATTTCACTGGATGCATGGCACGTGGATATGGTTGATAACAAAATCACAAAAGTGAACAAAAGTGCACTGTATTTTTGTGGCTTCCCAACTCTAAAGCACATCAAACACACGGTAAGTTGTCCTAACAAAATGGGCATTGTATTTGTCATGGTTTAGCCATTGTACAGCTGGACTAATCATCTTATTCCACGTATGTTATTGGATGACTTATAAGACTGCTTTTTTGGATGTTGTTCAGCTCCAGTCTTTTTCTCAGCTTGAAGACTCGTTATTTAGCAGGAGTTTTACTTGTGCAATTTCTACATTTAACCTTAATTATTAAAAATCCGTTAACGGCAAGATATACGTTTCATTTTTGTCAGTTCTCTCTGAAGAAAACAGGAGTGCAGGTTTTCCAGCAGTCTAGTAGAGGAGAAAATATGATATTGGACATAGCGGTTGATGAAGACTCTGATAATATTGTAAGTATGTTTGGTGTATATTATTCCAATCTAGTTGTTTGTTTTATTTTTTTGATTTGTAAAATGACATTTATTTTTCCATGTGTCTTCTTTTTTTTTTTTTTTTTTTTACTTTAGAATGTGGAATCTGTGGCTTCAGCAGTTCTTGGGAAATCTGTATTTGTTAACTGGCCCCACCTTGAAGAAGCACGTGTCGTTGCAGTGTCAGATGGAGATGTGAAGTATGTAAATATATTGCATTCAACAGCATAAATATTTTTTCTTTCTGTTTGCAGTAGCAATTGTATAAGGCTAGGTTCACATCTGCACCTGTTTCCACAGCCGCAAACCACCCACACAGAGAAATGCAGATGTGTGCGGGTGCCATTAATCCTATTGGCACTAAGTACACACTGGAAATCGCTCCCGCACTGAGAACCGCACCGCACTTGCGGTTAACGTGCGGGCTGAAGTCCAAGGAATGGAGCAGGGACCTTTTCCCTGCAGTGCTCATGCAAAATGTGACTCGCAGAGCCGCATCAGTGTGAACCATGCCTTATTTGAGTATAAATGATCTGTATCAATTGCTTATTATTTGTTAAACATTTAAACGGTTAGTTTAGCAAAGTTCTTCTAGAATTGCCCTGCCTCGTCAGTGGCAAAGAAAATGCATCTAAAAATTGTGGTTAGGTAAAGGATAGAAACGTGGTTGTTGCAGTGGTTTTAAATAAAGCAGACCTGTGGGCAATTGGTACCTTGTATAGTGTCGTCAATTTCTTACAGATGGCAGATCCAGGTGAACGCACTAGCCAAAAGAAAGGTTCAGGGGACAGGAGGGATTAGGCCACAGGCCGACTACAGAATCTGGGGTTGATAACAGCATAATAGAACACCCTTGGGTTTTGGGGCTTTCAGGATGGTCTAAAGATGCAGGTAGATATGTGAAGTTGTCTGCTTTAAAAATCTGAAAGTACTTGATAAGCACAAGGCAAAGGGTCTGCTTTAACCTAGAAGAAGACTTTGACTCAATCAAAATATCTTGGAGCAGGAGGAGCCAATATCATATACAATCCCCAGCAGCACAATGGCCCCATGAGTAGGTTAAACATATAATCTAAAAATACAGTACTCAGAGAAATGTCTCAATATTCAATCAAAGTCCAAATATATCAATTGGATATACTATATAATAAAATATTTTCTCATTGCATCCTCACCAGATGAGTAGACCCTTACTGGAACTGGGTCCAGTAAAGCTTGCAAAGTCAAACATGGCAATGAAATTGACTTACTAAAGGCAAATATACTGTGCACTTGGAAGTGCAGTTGCTCAAGATCTGAGGGGACGCTCTGCTGATTTTCTATAATCCAATCATGTGCAACAGGGGTTAAGTCCTGGGGAAAAAAGTGTTGGAACTCCCACCCAAGATCCACTCCCCCACCAAAAAAAATAAATAAATGATACGCTCATATGCATATATATTTCACAGAAAATACAGTGCAACATTTATTGTAAAGTGCCAGTTTACAAAAACAAAATAAGTTAACTTGTCAAACTAACAGTATAATCACACACACCTCGGGGTACTCAGTACTGGCCTGGCTGGTCTCAGGGTGCTGGCCTGGCTGGTCTCAGGGTGCTGGCCTGGCTGGTCTCAGGGTGCTGGCCTGGCTGGTCTCAGGGTGCTGGCCTGGCTGGTCTCGGTACTGGCTTTGGTGCTGGCCTCAGGGTGCTGGCTGGCTGGCCTCAGGGTACTCGGTCCCCCATCCACCTCCTGTGTTCACCTCTGTACCCCCTCTGTTTCCCCCCCCATGTCCACCTCTGTTCCCCCCCCCCATGTCCACCTCTGTTCCCCCCCCATGTCCACCTCTGTTCCCCCCCCCCATGTCCACCTCTGTTCCCCCCCCCCCATGTCCACCTCTGTTCCCCCCCCCCCATGTCCACCTCTGTTCCCTCCCCCCCCCATGTCCACCTCTGTTCCCTCCCCCCCCCATGTCCACCTCTGTCCCCCCCCCCCCCATGTCCACCTCTGTTCCCCCCCCCATGTCCACCTCTGTTCCCCCCCCCATGTCCACCTCTGTTCCCCCCCCCCATGTCCACCTCTGTTCCCCCCCCCATGTCCACCTCTGTTCCCCCCCCCCATGTCCACCTCTGTCCCCCCCCCATGTCCACCTCTGTTCCCCCCCCATGTCCACCTCTGTTCCCCCCCCATGTCCACCTCTGTTCCACCTCTGTTCCCCCCCCCCCCATGTCCACCTCTGTTCCCCCCCCCCCCCATGTCCACCTCTGTTCCCCCCCCCCACCCATGTCCACCTCTGTTCCCCCCCCCACCCATGTCCACCTCTGTTCCCCCCCCCCCATGTCCACCTCTGTCCCCCCCTGTCCACCTCTGTCCCCCCCCTGTCCACCTCTGTCCCCCCCCCCTGTCCACCTCTGTTCCCCCCCCCCCGTCCACCTCTGTTCCCCCCCCCCCCGTCCACCTCTGTTCCCCCCCCCCCCCCCTGTCCACCTCTGTTCCCCCCCCCCCTGTCCACCTCTGTTCCCCCCCCCCCCCGTCCACCTCTGTTCCCCCCCCCCCCCCGTCCACCTCTGTTCCCCCCCGCCTGTCCACCTCTGTTCCCCCCCCCCTCTGTCCCCCCCCCCTGTCCACCTCTGTTCCCCCCCCTGTCCACCTCTGTTCCCCCCCCTGTCCACCTCTGTTCCCCCCCCTGTCCACCTCTGTTCCCCCCCCCCTGTCCACCTCTGTTCCCCCCCCCTGTCCACCTCTGTTCCTCCCCCCCCGTCCACCTCTGTTCCCCCCCCCCCCCCGTCCACCTCTGTCCCCCCCCCCCCCCGTCCACCTCTGTCCCCTCCCCCCCCCGTCCACCTCTGTCCCCTCCCCCCCCCGTCCACCTCTGTCCGTCCCCCCCCCGTCCACCTCTGTCCGTCCCCCCCCCCCGTCCACCTCTGTCCGTCCCCCCCCCCCGTCCACCTCTGTCCGTCCCCCCCCCCCGTCCACCTCTGTCCGTCCCCCCCCCCCCGTCCACCTCTGTCCGTCCCCCCCCCCCGTCCACCTCTGTCCGTCCCCCCCCCCCCGTCCACCTCTGTCCCGTCCCCCCGTCCACCTCTGTCCCCCCCCGTCCACCTCTGTCCCCCTCTGTCCCCCCCCGTCCACCTCTGTTCCCCCCCCCGTCCACCTCTGTCCCCCTCTGTCCCCCCCCGTCCACCTCTGTTCCCCCCCCCCCGTCCACCTCTGTTCCCCCCCCCCCCGTCCACCTCTGTTCCCCCCCCCCCCCGTCCACCTCTGTTCCCCCCCCCCCCGTCCACCTCTGTTCCCCCCCCCGTCCACCTCTGTTCCCCCCCCCCCCGTCCACCTCTGTTCCCCCCCCCGTCCACCTCTGTTCCCCCCCCCCCGTCCACCTCTGTTCCCCCCCCCCGTCCACCTCTGTTCCCCCCCCCCTGTCCACCTCTGTTCCCCACCCCGTCCACCTCTGTTCCTCCCCACCCCCGTCCACCTCTGTTCCTCCCCACCCCGTCCACCTCTGTTCCTCCCCCCCCGTCCACCTCTGTTCCTCCCCCCCGTCCACCTCTGTTCCTCCCCCCCCCCGTCCACCTCTGTTCCTCCCCCCCCCCCGTCCACCTCTGTTCCTCCCCCCCCCCGTCCACCTCTGTTCCCCCCCCCCGTCCACCTCTGTTCCTCCCCCTGTCCACCTCTGTTCCCCCCCCTGTCCACCTCTGTTCCCCCCCCCCCCCTGTCCACCTCTGCTCCTCCCCACCCCGTCCACCTCTGCTCCTCCCCACCCCGTCCACCTCTGTTCCTCCCCACCCCGTCCACCTCTGTTCCTCCCCCCCCGTCCACCTCTGTTCCTCCCCCCCCCGTCCACCTCTGTTCCTCCCCCCCCCGTCCACCTCTGTTCCTCCCCCCCCCGTCCACCTCTGTTCCTCCCCCCCCCGTCCACCTCTGTTCCTCCCCCCCCCGTCCACCTCTGTTCCTCCCCCCCCCGTCCACCTCTGTTCCTCCCCCCCCGTCCACCTCTGTTCCTCCCCCCCCGTCCACCTCTGTTCCTCCCCCCCGTCCACCTCTGTTCCTCCCCCCCCCCCCTGTCCACCTCTGTCCCCCCTCCCCCATGTCCACCTCTGTTCCTCCCCCGTCCACCTCTGTCCCCCCCCCCATGTCCACCTCTGTTCCCCTCCCCCCCCCGTCCACCTCTGTCCCCCCCGTCCACCTCTGTCCCCCCCCCCCCATGTCCACCTCTGTTCCCCTCCCCCCCCCCCGTCCACCTCTGTCCCCCCCGTCCACCTCTGTCCCCCCCGTCCACCTCTGTTCCCCCCCCCCCCGTCCACCTCTGTTCCCCCCCCCCCGTCCACCTCTGTTCCCCCCCCCGTCCACCTCTGTTCCCCCCCCCCCCCCCGTCCACCTCTGTTCCCCCCCCCCTGTCCACCTCTGTTCCCCCCCCCCCCCCCTGTCCACCTCTGCTCCCCCCCCGTCCACCTCTGTTCCCCCCCCCCCCCCGTCCACCTCTGTTCCTCCCCCCCGGTCCACCTCTGTCCCCCCCCCCTGTCCACCTCTGTTTCCCCCCCCTGTCCACCTCTGTTTCCCCCCCCCCTGTCCACCTCTGTTTCCCCCCCCCCTGTCCACCTCTGTTTCCCCCCCCCCCCTGTCCACCTCTGTTTCCCCCCCCCCCTGTCCACCTCTGTTCCCCCCCCCCCCCGTCCACCTCTGTTCCCCCCCCCCCCGTCCACCTCTGTTCCCCCCCCCCTTGTCCACCTCTGTTCCCCCCCCTGTCCACCTCTGTCCCCCCCCCTGTCCACCTCTGTCCCCCCCCTGTCCACCTCTGTCCCCCCCCTGTCCACCTCTGTCCCCCCCCTGTCCACCTCTGTCCCCCCCCCCTGTCCACCTCTGTCCCCCCCCCCCCGTCCACCTCTGTTCCCCCCCCCGTCCACCTCTGTCCCCCCCCCCGTCCACCTCTGTTCCCCCCCCCCCCGTCCACCTCTGTCCCCCCCCCCCCCGTCCACCTCTGTTCCTCCCCCCCCGTCCACCTCTGTTCCTCCCCCCCGTCCACCTCTGTTCCTCCCCCCCGTCCACCTCTGTTCCTCCCCCCCGTCCACCTCTGTTCCTCCCCCCCCCCGTCCACCTCTGTTCCCCCCCCCCGTCCACCTCTGTTCCTCCCCCCCGGTCCACCTCTGTCCCCCCCCCTGTCCACCTCTGTTTCCCCCCCCCCCCGTCCACCTCTGTTTCCCCCCCCCCCGTCCACCTCTGTTCCCCCCCCCCCCGTCCACCTCTGTTCCCCCCCCCCCCCCGTCCACCTCTGTTCCCCCCCCCCCCCCCGTCCACCTCTGTTCCCCCCCCCGTCCACCTCTGTTCCCCCCCCCCCTGTCCACCTCTGTTCCCCCCCCCCTGTCCACCTCTGTTCCTCCCCACCCCGTCCACCTCTGTTCCTCCCCACCCCGTCCACCTCTGTTCCTCCCCCCCCGTCCACCTCTGTTCCTCCCCCCCCGTCCACCTCTGTTCCTCCCCCCCCGTCCACCTCTGTTCCTCCCCCCCCGTCCACCTCTGTTCCTCCCCCCCCCGTCCACCTCTGTTCCTCCCCCCCCCCGTCCACCTCTGTTCCTCCCCCCCCCCGTCCACCTCTGTTCCTCCCCCCCCCGTCCACCTCTGTTCCTCCCCCCCGTCCACCTCTGTCCCCCCTCCCCCATGTCCACCTCTGTTCCTCCCCCCCCCCCGTCCACCTCTGTCCCCTCCCCCCCCCCGTCCACCTCTGTCCCCCCCCCCCATGTCCACCTCTGTTCCCCTCCCCCCCCCGTCCACCTCTGTCCCCCCCGTCCACCTCTGTCCCCCCCGTCCACCTCTGTTTCTCTCCCCCCCCCCCCGGTCCACCTCTGTTCCGCCCCCCCGTCCACCTCTGTTCCGCCCCCCCGTCCACCTCTGTTCCGCCCCCCCGTCCACCTCTGTTCCGCCCCCCCGTCCACCTCTGTTTCTCCCCCCCCCCCCCGGTCCACCTCTGTCCCCCCCCCGGTCCACCTCTGTCCCCCCCCTGTCCACCTCTGTCCCCCCCCCTGTCCACCTCTGTTTCCCCCCCCCCCTGTCCACCTCTGTTTCCCCCCCCCTGTCCACCTCTGTTTCCCCCCCCCTGTCCACCTCTGTTTCCCCCCCCCTGTCCACCTCTGTTTCCCCCCCCCCTGTCCACCTCTGTTTCCCCCCCCCCCCTGTCCACCTCTGTTTCCCCCCCCCCTGTCCACCTCTGTTTCCCCCCCCCCCTGTCCACCTCTGTTTCCCCCCCCCCTGTCCACCTCTGTCCCCCCCTCGTCCACCTCTGTTTCTCCCCCCCCCTGTCCACCTCTGTTTCCCCCCCCCCCCCCTGTCCGTCCACCTCTGTTTCCCCCCCCCCCCTGTCCACCTCTGTTTCCCCCCCCCTGTCCACCTCTGTTTCCCCCTGTCCACCTCTGTTTCCCCCTGTCCACCTCTGTTTCCCCCCCCCCCCCGTCCACCTCTGTTTCCCCCCCCCCCCTGTCCACCTCTGTTTCCCCCCCCCCTGTCCACCTCTGTTTCCCCCCCCCCCGTCCACCTCTGTTCCCCCCCCCCCCCCGTCCACCTCTGTCCCCCCCCTCCCTGTCCACCTCTGTTTCTCCCCCCCTCCCTGTCCACCTCTGTTTCTCCCCCCCCGTCCACCTCTGTTTCTCCCCCCCCGTCCACCTCTGTTTCTCCCCCCCCGTCCACCTGTGTTTCTCCCCCCCCGTCCACCTGTGTTTCTCCCCCCCCCCTCCACCTCTGTTTCTCCCCCCCCCCGTCCACCTCTGTTTCTCCCCCCCCCCCCCGTCCACCTCTGTTCCCCCCCCCTGTCCACCTCTGTTCCCCCCCCCCCGTCCACCTCTGTCCCCCCCCCCCGTCCACCTCTGTTCCCCCCCCCCCGTCCACCTCTGTTCCCCCCCCCGTCCACCTCTGTTCCCCCCCCGTCCACCTCTGTCCCCCCCCCTTGTCCACCTCTGTTCCCCCCCTTGTCCACCACTGTTCCCCCCCCCTTGTCCACCTCTGTCCCCCCCCCTGTCCACCTCTGTCCCCCCCCCTGTCCACCTCTGTCCCCCCCCCTGTCCACCTCTGCCCCCCCCCTGTCCACCTCTGTCCCCCCCCGTCCACCTCTGTCCCCCCCCCCCCCCGTCCACCTCTGTTCCTCCCCCCCGTCCACCTCTGTTCCTCCCCCCCCCGTCCACCTCTGTCCCCCCCCCCCGTCCACCTCTGTTCCTCCCCCCCTCCATTATTAGTACAGACCCCCCCCCCCCTCAGGACAAACCCCACCTGGGCGGCAGCTGGAGAGGAGAGGTGTGGAGCCGCGCCGCCCAGGTGGAGAAGAAGATCGTGACCGAGAGGGGAACAAATGCATTGCCGGTGTCCTGCACTGCACGCCATGGACCGCCCCGCCCCCAACAACGTCACTGAGCGGGTCTCTGAACAGAGACAGCCGCTTCGACCTCCACTGATAGGGAGAGGCTTGGGCAGGAAACAGGGCGGCGGAGACAGCGGCTGCGCTGCGGTGACCAGTGGTGTCCAGAGGGATGCCGACAAGGAGAGGAGGAGGAGGGAGGGGAGCACTCTGGCGCTTGAGCGCCCCCACCTTTGTGGCACCTGGGTGAACTGCACACGGAACGGCCCGAGCGGCTGCTCTAGTCCTGCAAAGGGAACGGCGTTCCTGCTGTGAAAAAAGTGCAGGGACGCTGTTCCCGCAGGACTCGAGTCCTGATGTGCAAGCAAAAATGATTTTACAGTATATTTGCCTTTAGTAAATCAACCCCAATGTGTCTTGTTTAGATTTCATCCACTTTCTCTTACATTCAGGTGCCATGTCTCATAAACAAAACCTTTTATAGTGTAGTATGCTATGAGGGACAATATCCCCACTCCAGCTCAGTTTTGCTCACATTAATGTGAATAAAGTATGCCACAAATCCGTGCTCTTCCATGCAGGCCACTTTCCCCTTTGTTCGTCTACCTTACCCAATAATTTAACTTTTGTGTGTCTCGTAAATAACTTCTCCTAAATCTTGCTACAACTGTCCAAGTTATGATGAATATTTCACCCAAAATGTCAACATTTCTTAGTGTAGCATTTCTTTATCAAAAATGTGAGCAGACTAGATTTTTTGTAAATAATAAGAGAAGACTTTGGACTTTTACCTAATTTCTTCTAGAGGGCTCACACAACAGATTTCAGTGTTTCTTAGCACAGTCCTCAGGCACCCCTGACGGGCTTTATATTCCACACCTTTTCATATAATTACAGATGATTTCATGTCCCTGCTTATTTTAAAGTGATACTAAAGTCTCGTTTGTTATTTTTAAAGAAAAAAAAAAAATGTTCTTACTTGCCCTGTGCAGTGGTTTTGGACGGAGCAGCCTGGATCCTCCTGTTCTTGGGTCCCTCGTTGGCGCTCCTGGTCCCTCCCTCCTGTTGAGTGCCCCCACAGCAAGCTGCTTGCTATGGGGGCACCCGAGCCGAGCCGCAATTCTGCGTGTCCATTCAGACATGGAGCTGCCATTCGGCCCCGCCTCCTCTCTCTCCTCATTGACTAACTGACTTTGACAGTAGCGGGAGCTAATAGCGCCGCTGCTGTGTCTCAGCCAATCGGGAGGGAGAGTCCCGAGCGGCCGAGGCACTGGTGCACATCGCTGGATCGAGATGTGGCTCAGGTAAGTATTAGGGGGGCTGTTGCACACAGAAGTTTTTTTTATCCTGATGCATAGAATGCATTAAGATAAACAACTTTCTGCCTTTACAACCACTTTAAACTGTAAGTGCCTCTGGAAAACATGACTTGTTATTGTTCTCCAAAGAAGAGTTTACAAAATACTGACCTAAAATTAGAGAACAGATTTAGGGATGCTGGCTTTGATTTAGACTTTTTTTAATTGATTTAGATATGTAATTTAGATGGTTTGTTTTCTGCAATTGATTTCAGATTTTATTTGGAAGAACCTCCTGGAATTCAGAAGCTTTACACTGGTGGAGATTTACCACCTACAAAATTAGTTTACCATTCTGACAAGGAGAGGAACATCTGGGTGAAGGAACTACAAGGAATCTCAGAACAGTAAGTTTAAAGTACCGTATTTATCGGCGTATAACACGCACCGGCGTATAACACGCACCCCAAGTTTAGGAGGAAATTTTAGGGAAAAAAACTTTTAGCAGGGAAGTTTAAGGAAAAATAACTTACATTTAAATGCAGCCTTGTCAGTGTCCATTGCAGCCTTGTCAGTGTCCATTGCAGCCTTGTCAGTGTGCAGCCTTGCCCCCAGAGTCGCCGTGCAGCCTTGCCCCCAGAGTCGCCGTGCAGCCTTGCCCCCAGAGTCGCCGTGCAGCCTTGCCCCCAGAGTCGCCGTGCAGCCTTGCCCCCAGTGTCGCCGTGCATCATTTTAAAATTGGCGCCGAGACTGTGCGAACGCCGGGGACGCAGGGACTGGGCGGAGCCGCCGCCGAGATACACATAGCCGAGTGTACTCGGCTATACTCGGCTTTTCTCGGCTCCGCTCACAGTCACGCCGAGTCCCGCCCTATGATGGACATAACACAGGTCCAATGGCGGGACTGGGCGTGACTGTGAGCGGAGCCGAGAAAAGCCGAGTATAGCCGAGTACATTCGGCTATGTGTATCTCGCTCCGCTCCGCTCGCAGTCAGCGGAGACAGCTCAGGGATGACAGTATCGGCGTATAACACGCACCCACGATTTTCCCCTGATTTTCAGGGGAAAAAAGTGCGTGTTATACGCCGATAAATACGGTAAAAAAAAGTCTAATCCTTAATATTGTTAATGTATGTACTATATTTCCTTAATAATATAAAAGTTTAGCATTTGAGTTTTTCACTACACATTCGTATTTCCTCTCGAGATCATGCCTTATGCTGGATTTTGTTTTGCCAGTGGTAGATTTTCTGTCCAGGAGCGATTTTCACAGCCAGCACTTATGAGCAGACTAAAAAAATTTGCTATTTCCTTTCACAGGCTTCCTTCCACGAAGCAATTACTGTGTACACTGAGCATTGCTATTCCAAGAACTGTAACCCTCTGCACTGCACAGGGCTCCCCACCACTCCACGTACTGTACATATACAATAGCCCCAACTGTAGCCATATGCCCGAGCACACCCTTCACACACACCTCCCTGTCCATCACTTCCTCACTGCTCCACCTTCTTGCAATGCCCTCTGCAACCATAGCCATCTTCCTCATTTTGAAAAACGTCACCACCACTGCAACAG
Source organism: Rana muscosa (assembly GCA_029206835.1). Taxonomy (NCBI): domain Eukaryota; kingdom Metazoa; phylum Chordata; class Amphibia; order Anura; family Ranidae; genus Rana; species Rana muscosa. The sequence continues at coordinate 527,349,557 of CM055121.1, forward strand.
TGCAAATCTATGCTTATTCACGCTCCTGCACTCTCTGGTAACTTTACCATCACTACAACAGTGCAACTCTCACTCACCCTCTTGACAGTAGTAATGGTGGGCTTCTTTTTTGTTTTTTAAACAGTCTTATTTGCTGCAGCAATGTTAAAAATATCCTGTGTGCTGTGTCAGCAACAATGCTAGAGGGCTGGATTGCTGCCCAACAGAGCACAATGGTCTAACTGCTCGGGGAGGGTGAGCGCTATTGATTGTGCACTGGGTATGGGGTATGCCAGCAACTTGGTCACCCGTGGTCCTGTTCAATAGTGTGATGCCAGCACAGGCTATTTCACCTTTGCTTGCAACAAATAATCCTGTTAATGTTTAATTTGACACACCTATAAGAAAATACATACGTTTTTAGAGAAAAACTTTCCTGTTCTGGAACATGCGCACTTTTACTATTATAGTCAAATCACTTTTTTTCAGCACCATTCTTGTATTATATTTTTGTTATAAGATACCAAAGAAGAAAAGGAGTTATCATCAATGACACATTTGTGCTGCTGTATGCTCAACTGCTTACTGGTCGTCGCTATCAGTTAACACAAAATGGAGAGGTTTGCTTGGAGAAGCAGTGGTCCAAGCAGGTACTCCCCTTTGTATACCAGGCAGTTGTCAAGGTGAGCAAAGTATTAATATGCAACATTGCTCTTAGGTAATTGCACCTATTTATTATGTTGTGTTATAAGTGCAGATTTACTTACTCATGCTTCTCTTTTCAGGACATAACTGCCTTTGAATCTGGTTTCTCCCATTTTAAGACACTTGGAGAGCTGTACTCACCTGGGAGTACAGTCTTCATGCTCGGCATACCCTACTATGGGTCAATGGGAGAGGTGAGTTATTACTAGAGCTCTTTAGCACTACATCTGTGCGTGTTTAGATAAATATAATGTCATGTTCATTTAGTATTTACATTTAAACATTCCTGTATAGCATCAGAACTGAATATATTTAAATGTAACATGTTAGAGTAGGCTGGTGTGTGTGTGTGTTTTTCTTCTTATGACTCTTTATTTTAAACTTTTGAGTTACACAATAGTATAGTCAAAAAGAGCAGTGTTTTTCCAAGCTCTTTCACATACAGTCCTATATCGTCTTGGAGAAATCTACAAACGTGAGAATAAACAATGTCAGGACAATTGAGTGACTGCAGCCAGGGTCCATTTATATCAGAACGTGGTGCTGGAAACCTGTGTTCTGAACAAGTTTCCTTCACTGCCTCAAAAAAGCACTGTGTGTGATTTGCAGCTTGTCAGTGTATTCATAACATCACAACAAATGTAGATCGCACACACAGTGCTTTGCCTGCACTGATGTTTAGACTGCACCGTGTGATCCAGTTGCAGTGCGCTTTTTAAAAGTATCCACTACTTTTGGTGCTATCCAGTGCAATTTCAGCCAATTCAAATGAATGTGCTGAAAATCGTGCCGCACTGAATTGCATAGGAACGTGACTTGTGTTCCTGTGTGATTTAGTTGTGAAGGAAGCATCTGACTATTCAGCTTTGAGGACTCTTATGTCAAGACTGAAATGGCAACAGAGAGCTCTGACAAGAAAGAGGCCTTGTGAGCAAGAAAGCGCAGAAAAAGAATTGAAGGTGAATACGAAAGCATAACAAGTATATGAATGGGGAGAGGTGGATAGGTTATGGAGGGGGAAGAGGGAGTTTAGGACGTATCTCCCGCCTGGTGAGTGCGTAAAGTCTAACCAATGGCTATGACTAGCAACGGCCATAAGTTCCTTCATTGATGTATTTTCGCTGACCTTTGAGAACCAGATGCTTATTTGTTGGGGTTGTTTCGTTTACAGTAAAGTGAGATGCACATCTAGGCCATGCTCAGTAAGTATAGCAATAGAGATTGTTTCATTGTAACGGTGTCCAATTGAGGAGGAAAGTCGCCGGGTTATCCATCATGTGAATATCTGTCCATTGGATAAATCATAGTGTTAACCTGGTTCCAGAAGCTCCCAATGTCTGGGGAAGACCAAAAGATATTCAGTAGGAATGGTTCTCTTTGTTGTCATCTCCAACAGAGGGGTGGGCACTGTGGAACGAGCTTGTGAAGAATTTTGGGGACGACCCTATAATCATGCAAAAGTAATTTTAAAGCCTGTCTCCTGGATCCTGCTAGATGTGGGTCATCTGTAGGATCCTATTGCTGATTTGTAAAAGTGGAATCCAACTCTTTTTCCCATATAGAGAAGTATGGTGGCAAATGCGGTTCTGGAGGATAAGATGGGATGTGATGTGATTGAGCGAGCCCATTACAGATTGGATCTGTGTCCGAACAGAGTGCCTCAAACTCAGTGATTGGGGTTCACGAGTCTTCCGGATATCAGAAAAGGATAGTTGACTAACCTCAGCCCAGAAATGGTGTTATTGGAATTTCCCAGGGCTGAGAAGAGCAGAAAAAGCTCCATTCCTGGTTGGAATTGTGGCTGACCTACTATTGGAATCATATGCGCTCGCATCTGTATGGCTAAGATAGGTCATCTGTCTGACCTTAATATGCTAAGGGTCGTCCCAATCACAGGCTATTGGCTTGGGTGTCTCTTATGAGCCAGGGAGGGATTGCCAGCAGCGTATCAATCATTGCTTGTTCCACTTGGACCCATTATTTTGTGTGTTTACACCAGAATAAAATATATGGCTCATGTGGTCTGCTCTGTGATATTCAATCGGGCCGGGAAATCCAGTATCACCCCTGGACTTGGCTAGTACTAGCAGTACCTGGTTGTAGTTTGTAAGCCGACAGGAATCTGCTAAATTCCTCTTTTACCTGTTTAAGGTAATATTTTGGGATCCCTGCTGTTATGGTCTGGAGGAAATATAGAATTAATGGTAGCAAATTCTTCTTAAAGGAGAAGTGGGGCTAAAGCTCTTTTTGCCGTACTTTTCTTATGGGTCACAGAAGTGCACTCCTGTGATCCAGATTCAGCTGACAGCGGGCTAAAGTCTGCTGTTAGCTGGCGTTACTCAGCCAGTCCAGGCTCTAGAGGGATCCCAGCTTTCATGTTAGGATTCCACCCAAATGCCGGAGTGGCAGCTGACTGCTCTCTGCATGCCCCTGACAGTCTGAGCCAGTCGTTCCTGCCCCACTCCACAGCCCAGCACAGAGCGGTGACTGACCATCACAAGCTCTCTGCTTACTGAAGTCTGAAAACTGAGCTATCAACGGTCTTTGATCGATCGGTTCTCGGTCTTGAGGTGGCGGGGGACCGATGCAGCATCGACCTAGGTGAATGTGTATGTTTGTTATTTTGAAATCATGCACTTCTCTTTTAAGAACACTGTTCCTCCTGAACCAGGAAAGGGAGTGATCTGACCATTTTGCAAAGTCTTGCTTTATGTGAGTTAGGAAAGAGTGAAAATTTGTGCCAAATACATCTTTAATGGATTCAGATACTTGATTCGTGATTGATTTATTATTTGTAAAGCGCCAAATACAGTTCATGAACTGCGCCTAAGCGCATTAATGCAACTTGAATGGGAAGCTGGTCCTAAGGTTACTGAGATTTCATAGCGGAACATTAACATTCAATGCCTTGGATATTTGAAGATTTATTTTGGAATTCAGGAAGTCAATGTAATTCTGAAATTCATATTCTCTATTCCCCTGATATTGTGGTTGGCTCTAAACCGGCTGAAGAGAGGTTCAAATGTCAACATAAAATGAGGTATAATTATATGGAGGAAAAACCGCGCTTAAACTTGAATGGGTGAATAAAGAAAATAATGTAAAATTACCAGCGTGTGATATTGGCACATAATCAACATTTGTATAGAACAGAGTCGTGCTTCTTAGACCAATTTAAATCTCACAGCATTAAAAAAACATCAAACAAATGAACAATAGTCCTCTTTAAGTGAGAAAGGATGGTAGTTAAACCGCAGTATTATTGATCTTGCAGGTTATATTTCACACGTAGATCTCAAATGCAGTGCCATACAGTCCACTCCAATCCCCTGCGTGACAAACGCCGCAAGACACCACCACCGATGGTATAGAAAGATTGCCTGCTTGCCAGCAGTACTGGACCTTTTGGATAAAGGCCAGTAACACTTGTGGCCGATTACCCTACCAGGGCCTTTAGATGGCAATCCGACCAAAGCTCGATAGTCCTGTAGGCGAAAAGATTTTGTGATCTTTAATATCTATTGCCAGACCCATAAGCTATTGATCTTGACATGGAGACACCACGCACATCACCTTTTATATGTATGCACTGTTTGAATCAAGATCTAATGTTTGCCTTGTAAAATATGTTGTCAAAAATTTCCATGGGGGGTGTACGTAATGTTTCACCTGTAGACTGAGATCTTAAGTACAAGTATAGAGCACCTTTAGACTGGCTCCCATATACTGTGTACACAAATGACAAGAGGATACAATCTGTCCCCCCTGACAAAGTGGTGTCCACACCATGCAATGTGTTGGTTTTGTGCTCCTCCCTGTCTGCTCTTCTTGCATGTTTTAGTTTTTTTTGCATTGATTTCATTTGTACTTTACCTGGATGCTGCCAACTGATTTACTTTTTTTGCACTTGTATGCTAGCATATTGGAATAAGCACATTTGCTTATGTATAGTATGTGACATTTCATGTTTTGCAAAAACATTTTTATCTGAGTTTTTACTATATTTATGAATGCTATATTTATACACATGTATTTATAGCCAGTTTGCAGGGAAACTATACTTATACTTTAAACCCCAATCTATACCCTGGGGGAGTAGAGTTCCCTAGAAGGGTGACTGTGTATTTTACATGCTCTGTATGGCCAAAATATAGTTTTTTTACATGTTTTGCTGCATGGATAATGATTATCCTATAAATTCTTTTAACATATACAGAGTAAATGTATATCTTTGTTGTAACAGTATTTTTAATGTGCTGGCTAATACCCAGATTTTTCATTCTAGCAAATGATTGCCTTCTTGGCTTAACACATCTTATTTTTCTGGTTATTTTAATTTTTTTTTGTTTTTTATTTATTAATGCTATAACTTATAACATTAAATATGTTTTTATTTGCCTACGCTTTCTATAGGTTCAAGACTCTTCTGATGTTCTCAGTGAGAACCGAGTTCGTGTTCTATTTAACATTCCCTGTGAACCGCAGCTAGATGCCTTAATACAGAACCAGCATGTAAGTTGTTTTATTGCAGTTTAGTAATACTCCTCCTTTACTTTGTTGAATGCTGTTCAGTTTAATTGCTGGTTCGTATTCTGTTTTTCTTGCTTGCAATGTGTATCCATGTTGTTTTTCGTGGCTTTCATGTGTGTCTTCCACAGAATTTATAGCAAATTCTGGAAGCTCCCAACAGGTTTTTTTTTTTAATAAGTGTAATTATTGATTTTGTAAAAATATGCATTTAGATTCAGAAGCAGCGCTTCTTATTTGTAGTGAAAATGGCCATTCCTGCCATTTAGGTCTATAGGCACTTAAAAAATCAGACTAAATGTTTGGAATTATGCTGCAAAAACATACTATGCCAAGCAATTGCCACAAATCCTACATTATGTAGGGATCAATAGGAGCCGCACATGCACATGTACCTAGACTGCTCTTATACACTCTGTCAGTTTGCTCTGTCATCAAACGAATGCCGTACACTGGCCTGGCACAGCCTTTGCAGAAAGCAGCAGCTGTGTGTTACAGACTGCAAAAGTAGGAAAGAATATGAACAAGCAGCGTAGTCAAATCAAATTTTTATGAGAATGTAATTAAAATGGTACGGAAAACATCCATGTGGATATATCAATACCTTTCAAAAGAAATGGACAATGTAAAACAAACATGCATGAATATTTAAAAACAATCCAGGTAGTGATCCAGTATACAGGGGATTTCAAGGGATCATCAAATGGTGGATATGACTCAGAAACTGGTATCTCAGAACAATAGCTAACTGATAATATAGAAAACTGTAAAATGACACATTATATTGTTCAGATGCAGTTGCTAAATGTAGTGGAATCCCAGTAAAATCAAAAAATGTAAGATGTATGTGGGATAAATAGTCCCTGCTGACAATGGTGATTTAAATATGGTGGTACTGTAGGTAACCTCCAAAGAACTTGCATCAAGTGCAATCAATAGTGATTTAAAAATATCATTCCAGATTTTATAACTAATCGATGATAGAATTGGAAGATAAGACTCTGATCTCATGTGGCTTGCAACAGTATGCACTGCTTGGACTGGTAAACATCTAGGTGTATATATGGTAGTAAAAGATGGAAGTGGTGGCTGATAGAAATAGCATGTAGCTGGTTATGCACAGTTCCAAGCATTATTCCTTTATTATCAAGTGAAAATATGATGGTTTCCTGTACTGCAGCCTTCCTCACATATACAGTGCCTTGCGAAAGTATTCGGCCCCCTTGAACTTTTCATCCTTTTGCCACATTTCAGGCTTCAAACATAAAGATATAAAATTTTAATTTTTGGTGAAGAATCACCAACAAGTGGGACACAATTGTGAAGTGGAACGAAATCTTTTGGATTTTTGAAACTTTTTTAACTAAGAAAAAAAATGAAAAGTGGGGCGTGCAAAATTATTCGGCCCCCTTGCGTTAATACTTTGTAGAGCCACCTTTTGCTGCGATTACAGCTGCAAGTCGCTTGGGGTATGTCTCTATCAGTTTTGCACATCGAGAGACTGAAATTCTTGCCCATTCTTCCTTGCAAAACAGCTCGAGCTCAGTGAGGTTGGATGGAGAGCGTTTGTGAACAGCAGTTTTCAGCTCTTTTCACAGATTCTCGATTGGATTCAGGTCTGGACTTTGACTTGGCCATTCTAACACCTGGATACGTTTATTTGTGAACCATTCCTTTGTAGATTTTGCTGTATGTTTGGGATCATTGTCTTGTTGGAAGATAAATCTCCGTCCCAGTCTCAGGTCTTTTGCAGACTCCAACAGGTTTTCATCCAGAATGGTCCTGTATTTGGCTGCATCCATCTTCCCCTCAATTTTAACCATCTTCCCTGTCCCTGCTGAAGAAAAGCAGGCCCAAACCATGATGCTGCCACCACCATGTTTGACAGTGGGGATAGTGTGTTGAGGGTGATGAGCTGTGTTGCTTTTACGCCAAACATATCGTTTTGCATTGTGGCCAAAAAGTTGGATTTTGGTTTCATCGGACCAGAGCACCTTCTTCCACATGTTTGGTGTGTCTCCCAGGTGGCTTGTGGCAAACTTTAGACAAGACTTTTTATGGATATCTTTGAGAAATGGCTTTCTTCTTGCCACTCTTCCATAAAGGCCAGATTTGTGCAGTGTACGACTGATTGTTGTCCTGTGGACAGACTCTCCCCGCTCAGCTGTAGTTCTCTGCAGTTCATCCAGAGTGATCATGGGCCTCTTGGCTGCATCTCTGATCAGTCTTCTCCTTGTCTGAGCTGAAAGTTTAGAGGGACAGCCAGGTCTTGGTAGATTTGCAGTGGTCTGATACTCCTTCCATTTCAAAATGATCGCTTGCACAGTGCTCCTTGGGATGTTTAAAGCTTGGGAAATCCTTTTTGTATCCAAATCCGGCTTTAAACTTCTCCACAACAGTATTACGGACCTGCCTGGTGTGTTCCTTGGTCTTCATGATGCTCTCTGCGCTTTCAACAGAACCCTGAGACTATCACAGAGCAGGTGCATTTATACAGAGACTTGATTACACACAGGTGGATTCTATTTATCACCATCAGTCATTTAGGACAACATTGGATCATTAAGAGATCCTCGCTGAACTTCTGGAGTGAGTTTGCTGCACTGAAAGTAAAGGGGCCGAATAATTTTGCACGCACCACTTTTCAGTTTTTTATTTGCTAAAAAAGTTTAAAATATCCAATAGATTTCGTTCCACTTCACAATTGTGTCCCACTTGTTGGTGATTCTTCACAAAAAATTAAAATTTTATATCTTTATGTTTGAAGCCTGAAATGTGGCAAAAGGATGAAAAGTTCAAGGGGGCCGAATACTTTCGCAAGGCACTGTATGTGAGATGTTTCCAGAAGTCTCTCATATAATGATATCTTGATAGATCATTTCTATATACCACCAAAGTAGTGTATCATGGATATGAAGCATAGACGTGCACAGCCTATGGCATTAGGGTGTGCACCCCAAAGCTCAAACACACGTGTGTGTGTGTGTGTGTGTGTGTGTGTGTGTGTGTGTGTGTGTATTTTTTTTAAAATATATATATATACACATATTCACATGCACTCTTATAAATTAATGTGAACGAACATTTTAAAATGCATTAAAACATTTTTTAACACTTATCAATGTTAAAAAATTTAAATAAAACCCTTTTTTTTTTTTTTTTACTTATTAAAACATTTAATTGTTTACACTAGTGGTTGAGGGGCAGGAAAACTCTGCAGCTGAGCCATTCTTTTACCACCCCTCAACCGCTACCACTTTTTAGCTGTAGAGGCAGCGGCTAGGCATGTTCACATGCCGCAGCTGCAATTATACCCTTTTGCTTTCAGCAGGTGTAGCACCCGTTGACTTTGACCCAGTCAAGTGAATGACAGCACTCTGCAAGCTCCCCTGCAACTGTGTGCAGTGTGTAGTTCAAGGGGTTAAAGCAGGTGGTGTAGAGGCGCTACAACGCCTCCTTGCCACCTCTAAAATGCTCTATGAAGAGTGATTTGTTTGCGTATCGCTCTTCAGAAATCAAAGCATTTGTGAATGTGCCCCTACATATGCCACAGTGCCCCCCTCAAATCTGAGTCCTCCTTTACATCAGAGTCCACAGCATTCCCCCTTACACCAGAATCAATAGTGTTAAGTCTTATCTCAAAGTTTCCCCTTTTACATCAGAGTCCCCAGAGTTCCCCTTTACACTGGGAAACCTGATGTAAAGAATGCCGTGGACTCTGGTGTAAAGGGAAACTTTTCATAAAAGGGGGTCTTTGGTCACTAGAGTCCCCACTTTCATCAAAGTCCCCCTTTATATACACTGTAAGGGGGGGGCTCTGACACAAAGCGGATCTCTTCAGACTGTGATGTAAAGCGGGGGGCTCTGATGTGAGGGGGTCTCTGGTTACTACATCAGAGTTTCCCTTTACCCTAGAGTCTGCAGAGTTCCCCTTTAAACCAGACAATAAGTATTTCTAGAAGGGGGCAGTGGCGGCTGGTGCTCAAAATTTTTGGGGGGCGCAAACAAACTAAAAACAAAACCCATCAAATTGTGGCCACTGTGCCCATCAATCGCCGCCACTGTGCATCCCCCGCCCGCCCAGCACTTACTTTGTCTCGGTGGCTCCCGTCCTCTCTTCCCGTCCTCTGCTATGATTGGACGCCTGATAGCCGTCCAATCACAGCGCCTGTCATTTCAGCCAATCAGGTGACAGGTAACAGACCCGAGCACCTGATTGGCTGAGAGGCGGTTCAGTGTTGCTTTCCTAACACAACGCTGTGTGAACAGCGAGCGCCCAGCATGGCGCCCACTGTTCACCTTTTTGGACGTCTATTAGAGCCTATGGCTCTAATCAGATGCTTCCAAAAAATACCCGTAATTCAGGTGCCCAGTGCCCGAAAAGGGCCGGGCACCTGAATAGGGGGTGTCAGCGGCGACCATAGATAGATTCATGCGTTGCATGAATCTATCTATGGTGATACAGGTGGCAGGAGAGAGGGGGCGGCGCCCTTTATGGACGCACCGCCACTGGGGGTCAGGTCGGCCATAGCAGCCCCTCAGAACACAGATTATTTTACCTTTATATGACCAGCCCCCTTCCCCAGTGTGTGTGTGTGTGTGTGTGTGTGTGTGTGTGTGTGTGTGTGTGTGTGTGTGTGTGTATTGCCCTCCCCTCAGTGGAACTACAAATCCCAGCATAGCAGGCTGGACTCCCATTCCTCAGCAGTTTTCTTGGTCCTCCACACACAGTGTGACTTTCGCTGCAGGAGAGGACATCCTCTCTCCCTCCCTGCCTGCTGTAGTGCCGCACACACATTGCCAGAGTCTGTGCCTCCACTCTCTCCTTACCAGTGACATCTCCTGAGTCCCATCTCCTGGTCTCCTTCACCTCAGTTTATTCCATAGTAGGCAACTCACTGCAGGGTGGAAGCCGAGAGGCGGGGCACTGGGAGGCGGAGCATGGAGGAGAAAGTTACATCCTCCGCCTCTGCCTGGGACGGTCCTGGAATGGTTTTCTCAGCGGCGGACAAAGGGCAGTGGTGGGCTGCGGAAGCCCCACGGTGGCAGCGGGCAGGACTGGTTTAGATGACAAAATCAGTGGGGTTAATCCAGCCCTGATGCTACGTCTATAGTTTCGGTTACAACATCCCCGACAGCATGCAGCAGAGTGATATTCAGCTATCAGGGATGCAGTAGCCGGAACTATAGAAGTAGCATCGGAAAATGCGACAACCTGCCTGCTTACTCCGCGATCAGTGGCTGCACTCACAAGAGTTACACAGCCAACAAAATGATGGTCCCACTCGCAGAGTAGCAGCACTGCCATTGTTCTTAACCAGAGGTGCCGAAATAGAGATCCTGCACATTCTGCTGGTAAAAAAGTCCTGGGGTGTGTTGGATGTGCCTGGGCATTAGGGTATGCCCAGGCACACCCCGTGCGCCAGGGCCAGATTAAGAACATTGTGGGCCTGGTGCTGAGGATTTTGGTGGGCCTTTTTATAAATAATAAATAAATAAATAAATATGCAAACAATTTTTTGTTATAACAAATTTAATCAAAGAGAGAGAGGGAGGAGGAGAGAGGGGTGAGGGGTAAGGGAGGGGGGGGGATGAGAGAGAGGATGAGCATGCGTGGGAATGACATCAACGCAGCCCAGCCAAGGCAAGTGACCGAAGGCACAGAGCCCAGAAGGAAGACCGGTGAAGATGAAAGCGCCCAGGACCCACCGGATTGATCACAGCGCAGCACTGGAGGGCTCAGTCTGACAATTTAAGTGTACCCTAATGTGCTAATATGCTGTACATATTTGTACACTATGGCATAACCTACCTCAGGGTCTCTAAAAAGTAGTAATGTTAGCGAAGTTTACTACCGCTTTTTCTTTCTCGTACATCACGGGACACAGAGCGACATAGTCATTACTAATGGGTTATATAGATACCGTCAGGTGCTGGCACTGGCAACTTCCAAAACCGGAAGTACCCTCCCCTATATAAGCCCCTCCCATCCGGGAGCACCTCAGTTTTTTGCCAGTGTCTAAGGTGTTGGCCAAGAAGAAACATGTGTTTTTCACTGAGCTTGCGTACAGGTTCTTTTGGGCCTCAGTAAGCTATTCCGGATCCGACCAAAAAAGCTTCATAGCTAAACGGTCGGTACCCGGGCCTTGCAGAGAAGAGCAAGGTTTTGCCTGTAATGCTTCTCTTAGGAGAGCTGGACCCTGGGATCCAGAGCTCTGGTCATACCCACGACCAAGATGTTTTCTGTGCAGGGTGCTATACAGGTCCAGGGGAGTGGAATCCTTGGGAACCCGGTCCCTGAAGGTTTGATTACAATGCCTGCCGTGATAGGTGAAGTTTGGGCTTCTGTGGACCAAACAAAGTCCTGCGGCGAGGAAAAGGTAAGTGGGGGCCCTCAGGAACTTGGTTCTATTGAGGGACCCCCAAGCCTATTTTGTCTTTCTGCCTGTTACCTAAGGTATTCCCGCTAATATTCTGTGTATGCCTGTTACTACTGAGAAAATGTAAAAATTTTAATAGTAGGCAAGAAAAAAAAAAAAAAAATGTAAGACCGCGGTACCTGTGTTAGACACTAGAGGCCGCTATGGTTCTTTTTCTTGTAATGTGGATTTTTTTCTTCCAGAATCAAATCCAGGCAGTTGGTATGTTCTCTGCTGGGAAGCTGTCTCCTCTGCCCTGTTGCTGCGCTCATCCATCCCCGGGCCCTGCGGCAAAGGGGGCCCTGGCTCCCATCTAGCTCCTTATTGTTTTTAAAAAAGGGCGCCGAAGGCGCACGTGCCCGCGCGCGTGCGCGTGCACGCGCCTCTATTCATAGAGGCGATCTGAAAAAAGGGGCGGAGCGGGTGGATGACGCTCAGGTGTGCGCCGCGGCGCTACTGCGCATGTGCGGGCGTCCAGCGTGTTTTAAAGCACATTATAGCTGGCTATTGAATGCACAGACAGAGCTAGCAACAGATAAAGGCACACAGAGGCGGTTGATGCAGGCATCCCCTAGAAAGGCACTTTAGTAGACACCAACTGTGATATAGCAGCAATTGTGCTAGACTATTCTCAGTAAAAGTGGTGTATTACGGCTGGAATACCTCAGCTTTAGGCTTAGGAATATGCCGTCCAGAAGCTCCGGAACTGAATCTTCCAGGAAGCGAAGGGGGTCTCATCGGGCTCTGAGGATCTTGGGCATGCTTCTGCTGCACCAGTCTCCCCTGAAGTTCAGAGGTAAGTGACCATAGAGACCCCGCAGGGGTACTTGGTACTGTGGCTGTCCTCAGTCACCTGCTCCTGTGTATCTAACAGAGGAGGTTTTTTCCTCAGCTCTGGGAGGATTAGAGAGAGATTGTCAACATTGATCGCTGCCTCCCTGTCAGGGAAAGCACGCCGATCTCCGTCTCCTCCTTCAGAGTGCCTGTTAGCAGAGCAACAGTCCCATACAGGGATCGACCTGCCTGAAGGGGATCAGGATGAGGTTGATTCTGTTATAGAGGAATCAACAGTGGAGGAACCTTTCTCAGCAGCTCAAGCTGAAAGATTATGGGGGTCAGTCTCTGACTAACATGGTCCGATCGGCATTTAAAAATGCACTTTGCGGAACCATCAACCACTACTGTATCCTCGTTGGGGTCGCTAGAAGCCCCCAGACTGTCTGTTCTTTTCCACTTCACCCTTTACTGAAAGGGCTTATTTACCAGGATTGGGAACGTCCTGAGAAAATATTTATTCCCCCAAGAGATTTCCGGTGGTCTATCCCATGGAGGATAAGTTCATCAAAAAAAAAAAAAAAAAAATGGAAGGTCCCTACAGTGGACGCAGCCATCTCTTGTATGTATAAATCACTGACATGTCTCCAGTGGATAATGTCCAAATGTTCAAGAACCCAATAGATAAAAGATTGGAGTCCTTATGAAAGTCTGCTTCTTTCTACAGCAAGCTTGGTGACACAACCAGCAGTAGCAGCTATTGGGGTCTGCTAAGCAGTGAAGGATCAGTTAAAACAGGTCTTGAGGGACTTGACAGATCAGCAGGCCTTGCCCTAGCTGATCTACCTAGAGCCTTAGGCTTTGCGGTTGACGCCATAAAGGATTCAGTCCATCAGGCCTCCCGCCTTACGCTGTCTAGAGTACATATGCGTAGGCTTCTATGGCTCAAAAACTGGTCTGCTGAAGCTCCCTTTAAGGAATGGCTGGTTAGCGTCCCATTTCATGGTGAACGCTTATTCAGGGAAAACCTGGACAAATATATCCAGAAAATTTCCAGCGGTAAAAATACGCTCTTGCCGGTTAAAAACAGAGTTAGAGGTCCCTCTTTAAGAGGCCTGCTTCTCCAGTCCCTGGGGCATCGGCTGTGTAACAGTTCCGACGGCCTCCTCGGTCAATTCCCGGGGGTAAAAAACAGGGACAATAGCAGGGTAATGAGAAACCCTGGGTCAGGGGAGGTACAAAAACCTCCCCCAAAGTTAAATTCATTGAAGGGTTGCCCCCACTCAGTCGGGTTGGGGGAGGACTCCAGTTGTTCACAAGAGACCTGGCGGGACGCGATCAAGACAGATAGGTGCTCTCCGCAGTATGTTTGGGATACAGATTGGAGTTAAGAGACTCTCCTCCTTCCCATTTTTGAGGTCAAACGTGCCAAGGGATCCCCGGAAGAGAGAGTCCCTCCTGTTGGCACTAGAACAACTATTGCTCCAAGGAGTAATTATGGAGGTTCCCCTGGAAGAATGAGGGTTCGGGTTTTACTCAAACCTCTCTACAGTCCCGAAGCAAACGCGGACGGGAGGCCCATATTAATTCTAAAAGGGCTATACAAATTCCTGTATATCAGGACTTTCCGATGAAGTCGATCCGATCGGTGGCCACTGCCCTACAAGGGGAGGATTGGTTAGCCGCGATCGACATCAAAGATGCTTATTTGCACATTCCCATCTTTCCAGTCTACCAAAAGTTTCTACGCTTTGCAGTAGAAGGGCGCCATTTTCAGTTCAGAGCCTTACCCTTCGGTTTGGCCACAGCACCACGAGTGTTTACAAAAATTCTGGCCCTTTATTGGCCAATCTAAGAACACAAGGTGTAATGATAATGGCATATCTAGATGACTTGTTGCTGATAGACCACTCAGTGAAAAAACTAGACGTGGTCGTTCACAAGACAATCAAGTATCTGGAATCTCACGGTTGGATTATCAACCGAGAAAAGTCAGCCCTAAAAACCAGTCAAAAGTCTGGAATACTTGGGGCTAAGGTTGGATTCAGGCCAGAGAAAAATATTCTTGCCTTGAGGAAAGGTGTTGTCTTTGAAAGATTTGATCCACTTAGTGGGTACAAAAAAGACAGCCGTCCATACGCCTGTGCATAAGGCTGCTGGGAAAAATGGTGGCATCATTCGAAGCAGTACCCTACGGTCAATTCCATTCAAGGAATTTGCAGGGGGCCATACTGTCAGCCTGGAACAAAAAAGTTCAGGCCCTAGACTTACAATGTCCTTGTCCCCTTCCGTTCGCAAGAGCCTCCGTTAGTGGTTGGTTCCCCAGAATCTGGAAAAAGGGAAATCCTTCAGTCTGATTTCTTGGAAGGTGGTCACTACAGATGCCAGCCTTATAGGCTGGGGAGCAGTACTGGAGCAATAGTCTCTCCAGGGCAGATGGTCGGATGCAGAAAAGGCCCTGCCCATCAATCTCTTAGAGATACGAGCAGCCCGGTATGCCCTAGTAGCATGGACATCCAAACTCCAAGGGTCCCCTGTCAGAATTCAATCAGACAATGCCACAGCAGTGGCATATATCAATCATCAGGGGGGCACCAGGAGTCGTGCAGCCCAGAGGGAAGTAAATTACATCCTGAAATGGGCAGAAAAATATGTTCCAGCCATATCTGCGGTATTCATTCCAGGAGTGGAGAATTGGAAGGCGGACTTTCTAAGTCGCCAGCAATTATGCCCAGAGGAAGGGTCCCTTCACCCCGAGGTTTTCTGGACAATATGTCAGCGGTGGGGAACATCGGATGTAGATCTTCTAGCATCCAGATTCAACGCAAAGGGGGACAGGTTTGTCTCTCGGACAAGGGATCCCCTAGCTTGCGGCTCGGATGCCCTAGTGTTCCCTTGGGATCAGTTCAAGCTGATATATGCATTCCCACCGCCACAATTGTTACCTCGATTACTCCGCAGAATCAGGGTAGAAAAGAAACCAGTGATTCCGGTGGCTCCAGCGTGGCCCCGAAGAGCGTGGTACGCGGAGATTGTAAAATGTCAGTGGGGAGTCCTTGGACTCTCCCACGTCGTCCGGACCTGCTTTCGCGAGGACCGATATACCACCCTTCCTTACCAGCCCTAGGTTTGACGGCCTGGCTATGGAAGCCCACATTCTAAAAAAGAGAGGGCTCTCTAATCCTGTGGTATCTACCATGATCAATGCCAGGAAGCCGGTATCCAGGCAGATCTAATATAGAATCTGGAAGGCGTACATCGCGTGGTGTGAGGCCAAGAAATGGCATCCACATAAGTACGTAATAGGTAGGATTCTGGACTTCCTACAATGGGCTGTAGATAGGAAGCTTGCCTTGAGTACTATCAAGTGTCAGATTTCGGCCTTGTCAATATTTTTTCAAAGGCCCTTGGCTTCGCATTCACTAGTCAAAGCCTTTATACAAGGAGTGATGCGTATTAGTCCTCCGGTTAATATTCCCATATGTCCATGGGATCTAAAACTTGGTTCTGTCGGTTTTACAGAAACAACCATTTGAACCATTACAGCATATTTCTTTGGTTCTTCTCACCAGGAAATTGATTTTTCTAGTAGCCATTTGTTCGGCTAAAAGAGTGTCGGAATTAGCAGCTATGTCCTGTAAAGAGCCATATCTGATTATTCATAAGGACAAAGTAGTGTTACGTCCTCATCCAGCCTTTCTTCCTAAGGTGGTATCGAGGTTTCATTTGAACCAAGATGTGGTTCTTCCTTCTTTTTTCCCCAAACCTACTTCGGTAGAGGAAAAGTTATTGCATTCTTTGGATGTAGTAAGAGCAGTTAAAGCTTATCTAAAAGCCACTGCTCAGATTCGCAGAACGGATACTTTGTTTATTCTGCCGGAAGGCCCCAGAAAGGGTCAGGCAGCGTCAAAATCTACTTTAGCCAAGTGGATTCGACAGGTCATAATACAAGCCTATGGCTTGAGAAGGAGACCGCCTCCGTTCAAAGTTAGAGCGCACTCCACGAGAGCAGTTGGAACTTCATGGGCAGTGCATCACCAGGCCTCCCTGGCTCAAATCTGTAAGGCCGCAACATGGTCTTCAGTACACACGTTTACTAGGTTCTACCAGGTGGACGTTAGAAGTCAGGAGGATGTCGCCTTTGGGCGCAGTGTGTTGCTGGCCGCAAAAGATCCTCATGTCTGATAGCGCTCAGCTTATATATGGTGTATCCCCCCCCTCATTGGGCATTGCTTTAGGACATCCCATTAGTAATGACTATGTCGCTCTGTGTCCCGTGATGTACGAGAAAGAAAATAGGATTTTTATAACAGCTTACCTGTAAAATCCTTTTCTTAGGAGTACATCACGGGACACAGAGCTCCCGCCCCTCTTTGGGGACACTTATTGCTTTGCTACAAAACTGAGGTGCTCCCGGATGGGAGGGGCTTATATAGGGGAGGGTACTTCCGGTTTTGGAAGTTGCCAGTGCCAGCACCTGACGGTATCTATATAACCCATTAGTAATGACTATGTCGCTCTGTGTCCCGTGATGTACTCCTAAGAAAAGGATTTTACAGGTAAGCTGTTATAAAAATCCTATTATTATCACAGGATCCCAGGAGCCTCTCATGGGGGCCCCTTCTGACCCGGTGGCCCTTGGTCAGTGCCTAAGTGACTAGTTGCCAACATGTCAAAAATATTTTTAAGGGGCACTTTTTTCACTAGTGCTGTATTTAGAGTAGCTGAGATCCCCTATGTTCCTCTATACATCATCACAGTAGTAATCACAAAATGAAATGAGTACTAATAATGGGGCAGAACAAATATGAGGACTGAGAAGATTTCCTTTAGTTGAACTAACAAAAGTGTGCCCATTCTAGAGCTGGTAACATTGAGGATATTCAGTATAATTTTAAAGAACTGTTTTTGTGGGTAAGAGGCATAGGGGAGGAGTATGGACGGTATAAAACTGGGAAGTATGTGCAGGTGATGGAGAGGAATGTGGAGGGTCTAACAGTGGGCACTATGTACAGGAGAGGAGTATGGAGGTTATGGCAGAAGGCACTATGTACAGGAGAGGAGTGTGGAGGGTATGACAGAGGGTGGTATGTACCGGAGAGGAGTATGGAGGGTATGAAAGTGCGCAGTATGTACAGAAGAGGAGTGTGGAGAGTATGACAGTGGGCAGTATGTACAGGAAAGGAATGTGGAGGGTATGATGGGGGCAGTATGTACAGGAGAGGAATGTGGAGAGAAAGATAGTTGGCAGTATGTACAGGAGAGGAGTGTGAAGGGTAAGGTTGGGTTACAGTATGTACAGGAGAGGAGTGTGGATGGTATGATAGTGGGCAGTATGTACAGGAGAGGAGTGTGGAGGGTATAATGGGGGCAGTATGTACAGGAGAGTAGTGTGGAGGGTATGATAGTGGGCAGTATGCAGAGGAGAGGAGTGTTGAGGGCATGACAGCTGGCACTATGTACAATAGAGGAGTTTATGAATGTGGAAAGTATGTACAGGAGAGGAGTGTGGAGGGTATGATAGTGAGCAGTATGTACAGGAGAGGAGTGTAGACAGTATGATACTGAGCAGTATGTACATTAAATGAGTGTGGAGGGTAAGACAGTGAGCAGTATGTACAGGAGAGGAGTGGGGAGGGTATGACAATAGACAGTATGTACAGGAGAGGAATTTGGAGGGTATGACAGCGAGTAGTATGTACAGGAGAGGAGTGTGGAGGGTATGACAGCCGGCACTATGTACAATAGAGGAGTTTATGAAAGTGGGCAAGTATGTACAGGAGAGGAGTGTGGACGGTATGATACTGAGCAGTATGTACATGAGATGAGTGTGGAGGGTAAGACAGTGAGCAGTATGTACAGAAGAAGAGTGGGGAGGATATGACAGTGGGCAGTATGTACAGGAGAGGAGTGTGGCGGGTATGACGGTGGGCACTATGTATAGGAGAGGCGTGTGGAGGGTATGACAGTGGGCACTATGTGTAGGAGAGAAGTGTATGACAGCGGGCACTATGTACAGGAGAGGAGTGTGTAGGGTATGACAGCGGGCACTATGTATAGGAGAGAAGTGTGGAGGGTATGACAGTGAGCAGTATATACAGGAGAGAAGTGTGGAGAGTATGTACAGGTGAGGAGGATGAAGGAATCTGGGAAGGAAAAATGTAAAGGTTTGTGAAAGGATGTTTAGGGACTGCGTAGTGTTTAAGCGGACCATACATGGATTGAAATTACGCCAATTAGGCAGAGACCAGCCATAGCCGATCTATGTATGGGCTAGCTGGTTTTACACCAGTCAATCTATTATCTGACCTTGAGTACAACCAGCCTGTCAGGTTTTTCCCAAAACAATCAGTGCTGCCAGCTATAGTTAGCAACACTGATCATTATATTCACAGGCAGAACACAATAACACTGCAGTGATTCCCCCATCCACAGGTCAGCAGGTGAGAGGGTGTGTGGGGACAGGCTGGGGAAGAGATACTAGTCAGTGGCTGGGTAGGCACTGGCTAGTATCAGAGACAGATACACACAGGTTACATACGCCACGATCGTTAGAGCGAGAACAATCATTCTTGCACTAGACCTCCTCTGTAATTCTAAACATGTAACCTGTAAAAAAAAATTTTGTTTTGTTTTTATGACTAAAACCGTTTCTTTCCAAAAAAAAACACGTTTGAAAAAATTGCTGCGCAAATACCGTGTAACATAAAAAGTTGCAAAGACCACCATTTTATTCCATAGGGTGTCTAATAAAACAATATATATAATGTTTGAGGGTTCTGAGTAATTTTCTAGCAAAAAACAAATGATGATTTTTACATAGGGGATAAGTGTCAGAATTGGCCTGGGTGGCAAGGCGTTAATTACTATAAGACCCCTTTCACACTGAGGGAGTTTTGCAGGCGCTATAGCGTTAAAAATAGCGCCTGCAATCCGCCCTTAAACAGCTGCTCTATTCACTCCACTTTCACGCTGGAGCGGTGCGCTGGCAGGGCATCAGAAAAAGTCCTGCCAGCAACTTCTTTGGAGCGCATTAGGAGCGGTGACCTCACCGCCCCTAATGCGCTCCTGCCCATTGAAATCAATGGGTAGCACCGCCGGCAATACGCCGCTGTAGCGGTGCATCGCGGGCGGTTTTAACCCTTTCTCGGTCGCTAGCGGGGGTTAAAAGCGCCTTGCTAGCGGCTGAAATGTGCCACAAATCTGACGGTAAAATAGCAGCGTTTTACCGATATTTTACCGCTGACGCTCGGGGCGGCATAGTGTGAAAGCAGTCTTGGTAATATACAAATAATTATTATAAGCACTGTGAGCTCATCCTCTCAGTCTGCTGCAGAGTGTGTCAGCTTGTATTTAAACTGTCCGCTCTGTATATAGCTTCTGACAGGCTGCGCAAGCAGCCCTGTATCTCCGGAACCATAACCATAGCAGCCCCATATTTTGACCAGTGGTGAGGTGGGTCTTTAGCTACATACCCCCCAAATATGGGGTCTCTGTGGCCCCTGGTCGCCGAGCTACAATCCTCAAAGTCTATCTTTTTTTTGGGGGGGGGGGGGGGCAAATGGGCCTATCTTGGGGAAGGGGCCTGGAGCTGCAGCTCCAATAGCCCCAATGTTAATCCGGCCCTGCTGTGCGCACACCTATGATATGAAGGGAGCAAGACCGTGAGATAACTTGGTAATGTGACAACATAAAAGTGATGCCATACCACGTTGCTGCGCACACGCTCACAGTTTTCAATAGCCGGCCAGCTTCTACTGTCATCAGTGCTAAGTGAGAAGACTTTGGACACACTTGGGAGACAAAACTGGATTTGATTCCTATAGGGTAAGCATCAGTTGCCTGTCATACAGCTAACTGCTTAAAGGACTGGCTCTCTGTGTCATCGGAAGGTAGAGCTGTGATTTAGTCTCATCATTCCACTTTCATAGTGATGGTTGTCACATTACCAAGTTATCTCACTGTCTTGCTCCCTTCATATCCATGATACACTACTTTGGTGTTGTATAGGAATGATCTATCAAGATATCATTATATGAGAGACTTCTGGAAACATCTCACATATATGTGAGGAAGGCTGCAGTACAGGAAACCATCATATTTTCACTATATAATAAAGGAATAATGCTTGGAACTGTTCATAACCAGCTACATGCTATCTATTTCTATCAGCCACCACTTCTTTTACTACCATATAACGGTATACATAAAATAAATATCATATATAAAAACTTAAATTCGTAAAGTCCATATGATAAAACAGCGCTAAATAAGGATAAATGTCCAAAAACATGTAAAAAGCACTTGAGTGGTGACTTTGCAACAGTCAAACTAGTAGTGGTATATCTTCTCTGGATACGATATGTAGTGCACCCTACACCAATCCCAAATCTTCACCACAAGTGAGGCACGCTCCCCCTCTGGGGTACAAACTCACCACAAAGATGAAAAAGATAGGCCTTTTTTTTAGTCTGTAGGTAGTCTCACTCCAACATCCGTCATCACCACCAGGGTAGTATGGGTTAAAATCCTCAAGCAAACATATAAGGACATAAAGGCACTAATAGTGTAATATTGCTTTAATTAAGAAATCCCCAATACTAAAACCCTGTTTCAAATGCACGTACAATTCAATCACTTGTAAAACAGCACATAAAGTATAGAGTGTAATCACCGCTATCCTGTCCCAAGAGGGCGCCTGTGTTGCATTCGTAACGCGGCGGTCTTTTGTTCCGGATTTGCGACAGCTGCCGTGATGTTCACTCTGTACTTCCTAGTTACAGAGACGCTGCGGTATCTGGGCCCTGACTGGTTTCGTCACAGATTGACTTCAACTGAGGGCCCAGATACCGCAGCGTCTCTGTAACTAGGAAGTACAGAGTGAACATCACGGCAGCTGTCGCAAATCCGGAACAAAAGACCGCCGCGTTACGAATGCAACACAGGCGCCCTCTTGGGACAGGATAGCGGTGATTACACTCTATACTTTATGTGCTGTTTTACAAGTGATTGAATTGTACGTGCATTTGAAACAGGGTTTTAGTATTGGGGATTTCTTAATTAAAGCAATATTACACTATTAGTGCCTTTATGTCCTTATATGTTTGCTTGAGGATTTTAACCCATACTACCCTGGTGGTGATGACGGATGTTGGAGTGAGACTACCTACAGACTAAAAAAAAAAGGCCTATCTTTTTCATCTTTGTGGTGAGTTTGTACCCCAGAGGGGGAGCGTGCCTCACTTGTGGTGAAGATTTGGGATTGGTGTAGGGTGCACTACATATCGTATCCAGAGAAGATATACCACTACTAGTTTGACTGTTGCAAAGTCACCACTCAAGTGCTTTTTACATGTTTTTGGACATTTATCCTTATTTAGCGCTGTTTTATCATATGGACTTTACGAATTTAAGTTTTTATATATGATATTTATTTTATTTATTCTGTTTTATATTTATGAGGTTCTCATTTTATATAAATTTAAACAGCTGCTCCTTTTATATAATTTATACCATAGTTTAATTACTCTGATATATTTATTTCCGAGCTGAGTATATCGTCTATTTTCCCATTATTTACCCATCTAAATAGGCAAATTATTGAGCCACAGGAATTGCATACCAATACATAGGCGCCGAGAAGTGCAAATTTTGGGCCTGTTTATTTGCACCTTTTCTTTCTATATAACGGTATACACCTAGATGTTTACCAGTCCAAGCAGTGCATACTCTTGCAAGCCACATGAGATCAGAGTCTTATCTTCCAATTCTATCATCGATTAGTTATAAAATCTGGAATTACTTTTTTAATGACTATTGATTACACTTGATGCAAGTTCTTTGGAGGTTACCTACAGTACCAACATATTTAATCACCATTGTCAGCAGGGACTATTTGTCCCACATACATCTTGCATTTTTTTATTTTACTGGGACTCTACTACATTTAGCAACTGCATCTGAACAATATAATGTGTAATTTTACAGTTTTCTTTATTATCGGTTAGGTATTGTTCTGAGATGCCAGTTTCTGAGTCATATCCACTATTTGATGATCCCTTGGAATCCCCTGTATACTGGATCACTACCTGAATTGTTTTTAAATATTCATGTATGTGTGTTTTGCGTTGTCTATTTCTTTTGGAAGGTATTGATATATCCACACAGATGTTTTCCGTACCATTTTTAATTCCATTTTCATTAAAATTTGATTTGACTACTCTGCCTGGTCATATTTTTGCCTTCATTTGCAGTCTAACACACAGCTGCTGCTTTTTTCTTTTGCTTAGTTTCCTAGTTGATATAGACCATATCTAACAAGTGAGTCAGGAAGCTGCACAATCCTCACCTTGGGTTATTCTTTACCCACAGACTTTGCAAGACCCTCCCATGAGCACTGTCCAATCACCCGGACCTTCTGTCCCAAGAACTAATTTGCCATCCCACTTTAAAGCATAGCTGTTGAAGCCCAGTTTCTAATAGACTGGGGAATGTCTGGGTCTGTGTTTCGAACAATAATAAAAGCTGAGAAGTCTTCTTTCCGCAAGGTCAATCATTGGACATGAAATACATAATTCAATTGGTGTAGGTCTCAGGAATTCCACCCCAGGAGTTTATGTAGCAAATCCTTTCCTTCCTTCAGCTGGGTTTTGACCGGCATTTAGCGCTTGGCACTACCAATGTTCAGGTTTCCCCTCCTTCAATCCTTTTTCTAGAATGTTTTCTTCTGACTGTTTCAATAAAACCTTTGTGCAGGGAGTCTTCCGTATAACTCCCCTTGTCCATTACTCTCCCACTAATGGTTCTGGGGGTGTTTACTTGGTATTCTCAGAGGGAATTGGTGCCTGCAATCTAGAATCCAGTGACTCTGTAGTTATAGATTACAAATCATCTCGGTGCTCTTCCCCTCCATTGGGTGAGGCTGAATCTATTGCTCTGTCGTCAACAGCCTCCAGGTCCACTCAGGATCTTTCGCCACATTCGTCCAGTTCTCAGGGAAAGGGAGCATAGAAGTTCTGAGCACTCTCTAGCAGCATCACCTCGAAGCTTCCCAGTGCCTTAGGGCAGAGCAAGCTACCATTTGTTTTGACAATCCCTGACTGCAATTTAGCATCTCTACAGCCTATTTCTGAAGAGACCAATCTTGAGGCACTGCAGTTTCCTGCCATCGCTGCAGAATTTTAAGGGGGTTGTTTCAGACCTTATTGATGCAGTGTGTACTACCCTACATTTGGAGGATCAGCTTTCTGTCTCCAGTCTTAGCTTTTTTAGAGATCCGACAGCTGAAAAGATCTTTACACTATACCCAGGGGTAGACTGGAATGCTGAATGAACAGTTCAAGGCATGGTATATATAGTGGGGGAAATATTTATTTGATCTCCTGCAGATTCTGTAAGTTTGCCTACTTTCAAAAAAAATTAAGGGTCTATAATTTTTATCATAGATGTATTTTAAATGATAGACAAAATATCAACCAAAAGTCCAGAAAAAACACGATACAAATGTTATAAATTGAGTTGCAGCTCAGTGTGTAAAATTAAGTATTTGATCCCCTACCAACCAACAATAATTCTGGCTCCCACAGACTGGCTACAGTATGTGCTCATGTGGTACACAGATTAGGCCTGTCAATTTTAAGAAGGGGCTCCTAACAACAACTTCTGTGTATTAAAGACACCTGTCCACGGAATCTTTCTTCCATTCAAACCTAATCATCATGGGCAAGACCAAAGAGCTGTCAAAGGACGTCAGTGACAATATTGCGGACCTACACAAGGCTGGAATGGGCTACAGGGCCATCAGCAAGAAGCTTGGTGAGAAGAAGACAATGGTTGCAACGATTATTCGCAAATGAAAGAAATACAGAATAACCATCAATCGCCCTCGGTCTGGAGCTCCATGCAAGATTTCACCTCATGGGGTTAAGGCTTATCATGAGAAAAGTGAGGGATAGGGCCAGAACCACATAGTAGGAGATTGTGAATGACCTCAAGGCATTTGGGACTACAGTCACCAAACCAACCATTGGTAACGCAATACGCAGCCATGGATTGAAATCCTGTAGCGCCTGCAAAAGTCTCCCTCTTAAAGAAGGCATATGTACAGGCCCGTCTGAAGTTTTCCAATGAACATCTAAATGATTCAGAGAAGGATTGGAAGAAAGTGCTGTTGTCAGATGAGACCAAAATTTAGCTCTTTGGCATTAACTCGACCGTGTTTGGAGGAAGAAAAATGCTCGCTAAGAACCTTAATACATACACCATCCCTACAGTCAAACACGGAGGTGGAAACATTATGCTTTGGGGCTGTTTCTCTGCTAAAGGCACAGGCCGACTTTGCCACATTGAGGGGCCGATGGACGGGGCCATGTATTGTAAAATCTTAGATGCGAACCTTCCTCCAGAACACTGAAGATGGGGGCCGTGGATGGGTCTTCCAGCATGACAATGACCCAAAACATACCACCAAGGAAACCAAGAAGTGGCTCGAGAAGAAGCATATTAAGGTCATGAAGTGACCTAGCCAGTCTCCAGACCTTAATCACATGGAAAATTTATGGAGGGAACTGAAACTTTGAGTTGCCAAGCGACAGCCAAGAAACCTTAAGGATTTAGAGAAGATCTGTAAAGAAGAGTGGATCAAAATCCCTCCTGAGATTTGTGCATACTGGCAACCAACTACAAGAAATGTCTTACCTCTGTACTTGCCGACAAGTACTAAGTCATGTATTGCTTGGGGATCAAATACTTATTTTACTCGCTAAATTGCAACTCAATTGATGATAACATTTGTTTAATGTTTTTTTTTCTGGATTTTTCTTTGATGTTCTGTCTCTATCATTTAAAATATACCTATGATAAAAATTATAGACCATATATTACGTAGTTACGCTGGTCCAGTGTATGTACCATACCTGGCTAATGCTCCTGAAAGCTGGAAATCGCTAAAGTAGCCACAATACTTCAGTGATCTCCACTTGCTTCCAGGTCCTATGTTTGGTGGCCAGCCTGATGCAGTGTGAACAGAGGAGGTTGGCTGCTCAGCACAGGCATCAAAGTGTTCTCTGATTGAATGAGGTGGAGTGACAGGGCGGTGACATCACACTCTCCACCTCGTCCAATTAGAGAATGCTTTCCATTCATTCCGAAAATGCAAGGCAGTCTCTGAATGGCTCCTGTGCTGAGCAACCAACTGCATTATACCGTAAAATTTACCCTACTAATGAATTATTCTTTAAATAATATCCAAGCCTACTTCCAATACACACTGAACATATTTTGACATTGTCCTTGTCACAAAAATAAATAAAAATACTCTCTAATTACATTGCCACAAGAGAGAGTTTTACAGACACATCTAATCTTTACATCAGGAGTCGGCAAACTTTTCCACATCAAGTGTCATAATTTTTACAAGACAGACAAAAAAAACAGGCGCTGCCAGATGATCATCAACTAAGAGAGCTGCGGAAAGCGCCTTAATGTGTTCCCGCACTTGTAATAACACAACAGAAAATTATGCAGCGCTAGCACAGCATCATTCTGTTGCATCATTTTTTACAAGCTTTAGATCACTGGCATGCCGGTGAAAAATGGCGCACTGTAGTCTTCGTTCTCACTTTTTGCAAATTTTGTACTGCTAATGTCAAGTTAAACTCCTTATTATATAATAATTACATTTAACATGCCATCAGCAGCACAACTGTGAGTGCAAAAATCTGTCTATCTGGGGAAGGCCAGCTAACACAGGCAGAGTAACCAACCTGCACATGCTTAGTTGTGTCTTTTATGCTGGCGAGAATAATTACTTGTCCTCAGAGCTAGCCAGGTCACATGATATTGGCATCACACATGTGGGCGTGTATACAGGATGAAGTGAAAATCTCCTTCTTTCTGAACTCTTAGCACTGAAGAAACTGTGCAGTTTATCATGTAACCGTGGTATACAGATCATTCAAAAGGGTATATTGTGGCAACATTTTAATGTAAAAAGATGATTTATAAGCTGGGGGGGGGGGGCCTGCAGATGAACTATTTTCATATTACTGGGTTTAGTTACACTTTAAGTGTGTAACAAGTGGAGACAGAGTGTGGAAATTAACCTTCTGGGGCCTTGGGACTTTAAAACTCATAAGGGTGGTATATACCGCGCTAATAGTGAAAAGTGAAAAATAACAATCCTGTGAAAAAAGCTGCGACACAAAAACATGCGATATCCATGTAAATTAAAGATGTATAAGGGAAAATAGTCGTGCTACTTAAAGAAAATTAATTCCTAAATACCTTAAATTGATATTTGTACTCAAAAATTAATGCACAGATGACATACATTACGTGAGCAAAAGAATCAAAGAGCCATACCAATCAATATACGTGAACAAAAATAAAATCGAAAAAAGTCAACATAAATTCATATAGTGCAAAAAGTGAATGAATAAGACAATGTGCACAAAGTCCACATATGTTGAACGGTGAATCCAATTCCAAAGTGAAGAAAGGAAAATGCGCTGAAGATGAAAGATTATTCCACCACCACCGAGGGGATGAAGGATAGGCCTCTACTTGGGGTACACACCAAAAATAATAGAGACCCAGTAGCGAGGTTGTTATCTTATATAACCCTCTGCGGGGTCTTTGATCAATCCGGGATGCCGATACCTCTGGGCTCCTGGCGTACTCACTCCATACGCCGCTTTCTGTCCAGTGTATAGAGGAACTTTCTTTCAGATAGAAACTGAGCACTCTCTCAGACTGGAACAGAGCGTGTAGAGGGATGAAAAGCTTTTATTACAACAGGCATGCTTGCTTCACTCTCCAGGCTGCAGAGCACATATGGGTGGGTAGATTTTTTATTTTCCTTTTTATTTTGCTATGTCATCCTCCACATATATTTGATTTTTCTTATTTTTATTTTATTTTATTGTTTTCCTTTTTGTTTAGAAATTTTCTGTAAAATATAACCCTGGATACATTTTGGCAAGTCGTCTTGGAGTGAATGGATACCTTGTTTCCAGGTTTTCAGGAAGCATTTTTATTGGCAGAGGCTCTAAACGAAAGTAAGTTAATATAATCACAAAAATCATGATTTTGTTTTTTGTTTGCTTTACGAAGTACTACTTCTTCATTGGTCTCTGATGATTTGCTTTCACTTACAGCTCACCTTCATAATAACTACTTACATTTTGCTAGTTGATATATAGCACAGTACACATAGGGGTGTTAGCTCTTTTCAATGCTCATCTTTAAACTGTAAGTGTGGTCAAAACTCTAAACATAGCAGAGCTTGTTTACACACGCACATTATTATTATTCAAGATTTATATAGCGCAGTTGTCATAGTGCTTTACAATATGAGGGCAGCTAGTGCAGTTACAATACAATTTAATACAGGAGGAATCAGAGGGCCCTGCTCATAGAGCTTACAATCTAGGAGGGAGGGTCAAGAGATACAAAAGGTAATAACTGTGGGGGGTGATCTGATGGAGAAAATAACAGTACAGTTGTTAGGTGTGGGCAGAATAGGCTTCTCTGAAGAGGAGGGTTATCAGGGATCGTCTAAAAGCAAACCGAGTATGAGATAGTCGGACAGTCTAGGGAGTTCCATAGTCTAGGATAGGAGAGGCTCGGGAAAAATCCTGGAGACGAGCATGGAAGGAGATGACAAGGGAGCTAAAGAGCAGGAGGTCTTGGGAGGAAGGAAGAGAACGATTTCGTTGGTATTTTGGGACTAGGTTAGTGATGTAGCTGGGGGCTTAGATGTGGATGGCTTTGTAAGTTATTGTTAGTACTTTGAATTTCATTAATTGGGTGAGTGGAAGCCAGTGGAGGGATTGACAGAGAGGAGTAGCAGACACAGAATGATTGGTAAGGTGGATAAGCCTGGTAGCAGCATGCATGATAGACTGAAGGGGGGATAGACTATGTAAAGGTAGTCCCGTGAGGAGGCAGTAGTCTAGGCGTGAGGGAGTGAGTTAGGGGCTTTCTGGTGTCATTGGTTAGGAAGGGGCGTATTTTGGAGATGTTGAGGCTGCAAGCTTTGGACATTGGATGTGGGGCCAAAAGGATAGTTCCGAGTTCAGGATTACACCTAGAACCTTAGCATGTGGGGACGGGCTGATGATGGTGCTATCGATCTTGACAGAGCAATCAGGGGAAGAGGCACATTGCCCCGGTTATTTTTTTTTGTCAGACCTTTATTAGTTATAAAAGATGTCTGGTAATCCTGGCAGAAATACGGGCCGTACCAAACTTCATTTTATTGGCCCACAGTGCTGCCACCACTGCATTGAAATACAATGCAGCATTGTCAGCCCTGCATGTGAAGTTTGTGGCTGAACTACAAGATCACATACTGATGATTCCTACATGGGAAATGCTCTTCTCACCCCTCCTATGCCAGTACTGATGAAAATTGTAGTTATATGGCTGCCCCCACACCCAGGCAGCAAAGAATGTGAAATTCGCTGATGTTTTCCAGATGGGGGGAAAAAAAGTAGAATTAACCACTTCACCCCCGGAAGACTTTTCCCCATTTTTTGTGATACAACACTGCAGCGCTTTAACTGACAATTGCGCGGTTGTGCGATGTTGTACCCAACCAAGCTTGATGCCCTTTTTTCCCCCTCAAATAGGTTTCTTTTGGTATTTGATCACCTCTGCGGTTTTTTATTTTTTGCGCTATATACAAAAAGAAGTGACACTTTTGAAAAAAAATATATCTTTTTTAATTTTTGCTATAATAAATATCCCCAAAAATGTTTTTAAAAAACACATTTCTTCATCAGTTTAGGCCAATATGTATTCTTCTACATATTTTTGGTCAAAAAATCGCAATAAGCGTATATTGATTCGTTTTCGCAAAAGTTATGGTGTCTCCAAATTAGGGGATATATTTATAGCATTTTTAATATTTTTTTTTATTATTGTAATGGCGGCAATCTGCGGTTTTTTCTTTTTCTTTCTTTTTTTTTGCGGGACTGCGACCGATCAGACACTATTGACACTTTTTTGGGACCATTGACATTTGTACAGCGGTCAGAGCTATAAAAATGCACTGATTACTGTGTATATGTCACTGGCAGGGGAGGGGTTAACACTAGGGGGCGATCAAGAGATTAAATGTCTTCCCTCGTTAGTGTTTCTAACTTAAAGGGGGGGGGGCTGGGAGGGACAGACTGGAGGAGGAGGAGACGCATCACTGTTCGTAATTACTACGAACAGCAGATCTGTCTCTTCTCTCGTCAGAACGAGGATGGATTTGCGTGTTTACACACACAAATCCCCTTCTGGCTCTCGTGCTTGTGTCGGGTCTCCCGCCGTGCAGCGGGCGCGCGCACCTGCTATGGCTCTTAAAGGAGCCGACATACGGGTACGGTGTTTTGCGGGAACAAACCACTTTGCCAACGTATATGTATGTGAGGTGGTCGGCAAGTGGTTACAGGCAAAACTTTTTTGCTTGTTTTGGATAACAGTAATTGGGGCATATAACCCACTGCTAGTTTTATTTTTTCCATCTGGGTGCCACTGGTGAGATTTCCCTTTACTTCCTGTCTCATAGACAGGAAATCGGAGTAAATCCATCCAAAGTGAGGGAATCACTGGTTGTCACTAGGGTCCCCATTGAAAGATTTCCCGGCTTTTACAACTCAAGTCAGGTTTTTATTTTATTTTCACTTTTAGTTATAATGGTAAACATGACAAATCGAGAGGGTCAATCTCCTTAATGGGGCAAAGGCAGTAATTTAAACCTGACTGATGTTCTAATCTGTCTTCACTATGTCCAATAGTGAAAATAAAGTTTTGCGTTTAGTTATACTTTAAGCCAGGGGTGTGAAATGCAATTTCATCGCAGGCTGCATTAGCAGTATGGTTTCTCCCAAAGGGCTGGTTGTATCTGGGGTGAGCTACATGCAGGGTTCAGGATTACACTGCCTACAGAGTGCAGGGTTCAAAAGTGCGTTACCTACAGAGTGCAGAGTTTAGGGGTATGCTGTGTACAGCGTGTAGGATTTAGGGGTGCGTTATGCACAGTGTGCAACCCCAAGCTTCCTCTCATCTCTCTACTACCTGGCACAGCTCTAGTACCTACTTGTATAGGCGGTGCCTTGCCTTGCAAGAAGATTGTTTTCTCTCTGATTCTGTAGATCTCTCCCACCATTAATGCATGTAGGAATCTGTTAGTTCTGGGAGCCACTGACAGCAAAGCTGTCCCTTGTAAACACAGAAGGCTTCTGTGTTTACAAGTGACAACGGGGAGCAGGAGCGCGAGAGACTGGAGTTCTGCCAAATTCCGGCTTTAAAACTGGGTGTGAGGGCCGCATGACAATGCCTGGTGGGCCGGATTTGGCCCACGGGTCTTGTGTTTGACTTAAGTGCTGCTTTAAGCCATTTCTTACACTAATTAGGATTGTTGGAGGAAAGCAGAGCTGGAGTACTTAAAGCAACGTGCTAAATATGAAAAGTGTTAAATATTGTCTACATATACTAGAGAGTAAGTGGAGAGCATATTTCTACAAGTTCTGCGGTGTGCTATATGATCCCTTACTAAAGCCCAGAAATTATCTATTGCTTTCCTTAATTTCAAATGGGTGTTTAGGGTCATGTCTGTTTTGTTTTTTTTGACAATTACTGACTCCCAGTTTTGTTTGTACTGTAAAGTGGGAGTAAACTCCCATGCATGAATTTTACCTATAGGTAAGCCTATAATGTGTACTGTTTAGGACAGGGGTCTGCAATATTTTTCCACTTAAGGGCCGCATTCAATGTATGTGAATGCATGGAGGGCCTCATTCACCTGCTAATAAATGGAGAGAGAGACACACAGCGCTGCTCTCATATATTTTCCTGTTCCCTGCTCCACTCTTTCTTAAAATATCCGTGGGCCGGGTGCACGTGAATTTATCACGTGCACAGAGGCGGCCCGCGGGCTGTAGGTTGTCGACCCCTGCCCTAAAAGGTGTGGGAGCTTCCAAGGGTGACCTAGGCGCATCACATGAAAATGAGCAAAGAACATGCATGCAAAAACGCATGTTTTCGCTATGCTAGGTGTGAATGGGGCCTGACAGTCCTCCATGTGCAGCTCAGTGTACAGATGGCGGAATTGCATCATCTCAGTCTGGCCTATCAAGAAGGCTGAGGACTCCTTAACTTGAAATAATATGTGGGGATGAAGACACCAGAAACAAAGTAACAAGGGAGATTGCGGAGATCACAGCACCAGAGGGGGCGCTTTATAGGGTGACCTAAGTGATGCCAAGAGGGGAAGAGGTCACCTCATATTTTAAATTACACAGCCCCCGCACCTCTGCACCCCTTTACATTACACAGCCCCCCCCCCCGCAACTCTGCCCTTTCCTATTTTGCCCCATGCAGAGAGGGAGACAGAGCAGGAAGCTGAATGAGTTAGTTTTTCATATTAACAAGCTGGTGATTGGTTGCTAGGACCACCTGGAAAGGTGCTGTGGAAACCTGGAAAGGTGCTGTGTGTCTCTCCCATGTCTCTCCCATGTTCTCATTCAGCTTTCTGCTCCCTGCTCCGCTCTTACTTAAAATGCCCGGGGGTCGGGTGCACGTGACTTCATTGTGTGCACTGACAGGCCGGACGCGGTCCGCGGGCTGTAGGTTGTCGACCCCTGCCCTAAAGGGTTTGGGAGCTTCCATGGCGCACGTTCAAGTTGACCAGGGTGACCTAAGCGCGTCACGTGAAAACACATGAAAAAACGCATGTTGCCACTATGCTAGGTGTGAATGGGGCCTGACAGTCCTCCGTGTGCAGCTCAGTGAACAGATGGCAGAATTGCATCATCTCAGTCTGGCCTATCAAGACTTGTAAGAATATGCGGGGATGGAAACGCTAGAAACGAAGCAACCAGGGAGATTGCGGAGATCACCGCAACAAGAGGGGGTGCTATTTAGGGTAACAAGTGATGCCAAGATGGGAAGCGGTCACCTCATATAAAACCCATGGACAGGCTGTCAAGGATAGGTCCTCTTTAGACCCCAGCTCTCACCTGCACAATGTATCTGATGGGGACACGGTCAAAGAGTTTGGCGCTGGTCAGCGCATACAGTATGACATGGCAGACGTGTCTGTGTCCCTCCAGCCTCAGGCCCGAGACACGTTCCCTGGATGGGGCTGGTCCTCCGGTGGGGTTCTATTGGATTGAGCTGCCTGAGCCATCGCACTCCTCCCCCGTCAACACACACATGCACAGCCGCTTCCGCAAACACTGCTCACGTGGCCTGAGCAGCCAATCGGACCACAAGGCGACCATAGAAACACTGGGTGCACTGACGGGCCGGACATTTAGCGGGGGGGCAGGCAACGTGCGGGCCATAGGTTGCCGACCCCTAGTTTAGGAGATATTTTACATGCAACCAGTGACATCACTGGCGCATGCGCTCTGAAGGAAGAATGCAATGCATACTAGCACATTATGACGTTGCGTTTTCAGTTTAAAAAAAAAAAGCACCCAGCGGTTTACTACCACTTTTTTTTTTTTTTTTTAACGTTGAAGAAAGGTTTTTATTGATCAAAGGGTGCATACATGTGAAGTATACTTTGCATACAAACTTTGATAACTGATACCTTACCTACCTCAAGTATGACACTCAATGTAACAGATACATTATCATTGTCATGTGAACATACTCTACGAGAATACATTGTACATCCAGAGACTATCTAGGAAGATGTGTCTGGGCATTCATTTCCGACTGATGTGGTTTTGTTATGTACAGGTGCTAGACTCATATATTGTGAGGGGGTTAGCTCGGCAGCGGGTGTGTGTGACCCCCGGGATGGGCTCCCCACACAAAAACAGGCCCAGCAAACGGAGGTTGTGGTTTTCAAAATCAAAAAGGTGCGGTTTATTTTCTATTTACAGTGACAAAACACAGCAAAGCAAAAGAAACATAAACAAAATAAATCCTGGTCAACTTGACCTCTGACTAAACATACAGGTTTCCTAACTAACAACTGGGATCAGCCTAGTGCTGTCCTAGTCCCTAAGTCCCTGGTTTTAAATGTCCAAGCAAATAGCCACACAGGCTTTGTCTCACCGCACAGGGGTTCACTCTCCCTAGACAGTCCACACAGGTCTGGGTCCAGGCATGAGCTAACATCTAATGAAGCTGGGAGTTCTTATAGAGGCCTAAATGAACTGACAAGCTTCAGCTGGTCTCATCAACTCCCTGTCTGCACGACGCCCCACACTCTCCCTAGAGGTATGAGTCATCCATGAGCCCACTAGCCCCAGCTGGGCTTATACAACTCTCCACCTAGTTGTATAAGTCGGCGTAAAGCCTGAATCTGGGCGAAATATATCTACCCCCCTGGATGCAACCAGGTGACTTTACCTTCCTGCTGTCACATACCCCCCCCTCTTGTTTTAACCTCGGGGTTGGAACACCAGCAATCAGGCATTCATGTACTCGAGACAAAGCATCCACATTCCCCATTTGAACGCCAGGGCGATGCTTTACTGTGAAGTTGAATTCCTGGAGGGCCAGGAACCACCTATTCACTCTTCTATTTGTTTCCTTGTTTTGAGCCATCCACTTTAACGGAGCGTGATCCGTAACCAAGTCAAAGTGCCTACCTAGCAGGTAGTACCGAAGGGAATCTAGAGCCCACTTCACCGCTAAACACTCCTTTTCAACGGTGGCGTAATTTACCTCATGGGACTTCAACTTCCTGCTGAGGTAAATGACTGGGTGCTCTTCCCCGTTCCAGACCTGGGACAATACTGCTCCTAACCCCACATCTGACGCATCACTTTGTACGACAAAGTCTTTAGAGAAGTCGGGTGAGTACAACACTGGCTGGCTACATAAGGCTTGTTTCAAGAATTGGAATGCTGCCTCAGCCTCGGGGGTCCATTTAATCATGACCGACCCTTTCCCCTTCGTCAGGTTGGTTAGGGGCACAGCCTTAGAAGCAAAGTGGGGAATGAATCGCCGATAATACCCAGCGATTCCCAGAAAGGCTCGTACCTGCTTCTTGCTGTTGGGACGTGGCCAACTCTGGATGGCCTCGACTTTGTTGAGTTGGGGTTTTATTACTCCCCTCCCAATGGTGTACCCAAGATATTTGGCCTCTTCCTGCCCAATGGTACACTTCTTGGGGTTAGCCGTAAACCCCGCTTCCCGAACAGAGTCCAGGACTGCTTGCACTTTTGGCAGATGTGAGGCCCAATCTGTGCTATGGACAATTACGTCATCCAGGTAAGCCGCAGCATACTTCCGATGGGGCCTCAGCATCTGGTCCATTTTCCGCTGGAATGTGGCCGGCGCATTCTGTAACCCAAACGGCATTCTTTTATATTGGAACGCCCCGTCTGGGGTTACAAATGCGGTTTTCTCTTTGGCCGACTTGGCCAGGGGGATTTGCCAATACCCTTTTGTGAGGTCAAGAGTCGTCATGTATCGGGCTGTTCCCAGCCGGTCGATCAACTCATCTATACGTGGCATGGGGTAGGTGTCAAATTTTGTAACTTTGTTCAACTGACGAAAATCGTTACAAAATCGCCAGCTCCCATCCGGTTTAGGCACCAACACAATGGGACTAGACCAATCACTTTGGGACTCCTCTATCACCCCTAAGTTCAGCATTTTCTGTACTTCCTCCCGTATTGCCTCCCGTCGGGCCTCTGGGATCCGATAGGGTTTTAACTTCACCCTTTCACCGGGCGGGGTAATGATGTCATGCTCTACCCCAGATGTTTGTCCCGGCAGCTCAGAGAATACCTCCTTGTTGCGAAGCACAAACTCCTTAACCTCCTGTTGTTGGGGTTGTGACAAGGTGGCTGCTATTCCAACCTCAGGAATCACGCAACCAGTTTGAGCTGGTGACCAAGTGTCTGCGACTAGGGACTCTCTATCCCTCCAGGCTTTCAACAGATTAACGTGATAGATCTGTTCGGGCTTTCGCCTTCCTGGTTGTCTGACCTTGTAATTCACTTCGCTCACTTTTTCCATTATCTCGTAGGGGCCTTGCCATTTGGCAAGGAATTTACTTTCAACCGTAGGGACAAGTACCAGTATCCTATCCCCCGGGGAAAAGGTACGGGTCTTGGCTCCACGGTTGTACACTCTCTGCTGTGCTAACTGCGCTTGGGCCAAATGTTCCTTCACGATGGGCATTACCTGTGCAATTCGGTCTTGCATCAGGGCGACATGCTCAATCACACTCCTGTGGGGAGAACTCTCACTTTCCCAAGTTTCCTTGGCAATATCCAACAGCCCTCTTGGGTGTCTCCCATACAGTAACTCAAAGGGGGAGAATCCCGTAGAGGATTGGGGCACCTCCCTAATAGCAAACATCAGATAAGGAAGTAGACAGTCCCAATCCTTTCCATCTCTATCCACCACTTTCTTCAACATTTGTTTTAGGGTTTTGTTGAATCTTTCAACCAGCCCATCGGTTTGGGGGTGATACACAGATGTACGTAATTGCGTCACTTTGAACAATTTACATAGCTCCTTCATAACCCGGGACATAAAGGGTGTACCTTGGTCCGTAAGCAGTTCTTTACAAATACCCACCCGGCTAAACACAAGAGATAGCTCTTTGGCTATGGTTTTGGCCGAGGTATTTCGGAGAGGGATCGCTTCTGGATAACGGGTGGCATAGTCCATTATAACTAATATGTACTGGTGCCCCCTAGCGGACTTGATTATAGGACCTACCAAATCCATGGCGATCCTCTCAAACGGGACCTCAATGATGGGTAGAGGGACCAGCGGGCTACGGAAATGTGGCATCGGGGCCGACCTCTGACACACAGGGCAGGAGGAACAATAATTTTCTATGTCCTTCATCACCCCCGGCCAATAGAATCTCTGTAATACCCTCTCTCGGGTTTTCTCTGTCCCCAGATGACCTCCAAGAATGTGCCCATGGGCCAACTCCAACACCAACTTCCTGTAAGGTTTGGGCACCACAAGCTGCTCAACGGTTTCTTCTGCCCTTTTTGCCACCCGATACAGTAGGTCCTTCTCTACGCTGAAGTATGGGTAAGTGCAGGTATTATCTGGGTTCACTAACTCGCCATCTATTTTCACTACGTTTTCCCGTGCCTTTATTAGGGCGGGGTCTTTCAACTGTTCTGTGGCAAAGTTTTCCCTGTGAACCTCAAGATCAGAAAACTCCACAGACGGTAGGTTTTCGTCTGAGGAGGTGGGCTCCTCTCCAGTTTCTTGAGTCTCCCCTGCCAATACTGATAAGGGAAATTCCGGAGAGTCCTCACCACTCTCAGGGGAGTTCTGGCTATCACATTCCTGGTACATAGGGGCACCAGTGGGGGGCTCAGGATCATCCCACAGTTCCCAGAACTTCGGAAAATCCCTTCCCACAATGGCGTCATGCGGTAACTGAGATACTAAGCCCACTGGATGAAAGAGGGTACCTTTGGGGGTCTCGAAACACACTGTAGTCACTGGATACTCTCGGGTGTCCCCATGCACACAAATAACAGCTACCTTGCTATTCCCAGAGACCTCTGTTTTAACTAACTCAGCCTTTATCAGGGTCACAAGGCTACCTGAATCCAGCAATACCACAACATTTCTACCATTAACACACATTTTGCATAAATGTTTCTCAGTTCCTCGAATGGCAGTGCATGCGACTGTCGCACACAGCGACTGACGTCTGCCCGTCAGAAAGTCCCACTGCATGGGTTCCTCCACAACCGGGCAATTGGCTGCAATATGTCCCGCTTGCCGGCAGCGGTAGCAAACGATCCTTCTTGCCGCCTCTTGAGCCGCTGATTTCCCAGGCTGTTCTCGCCAAACTTGGGGTAGAGCTCCCACCCTCTCACTCTCTCCACCCTCACCCCTTGGAATCCTCTTATCCGCCCCTGGGGATGGTCTGGTCTTAGGGTGGAAAGTCCGAGTGTCTCTGGAAGAGGCCGTCAGGTTCTCTGTAGCCAAGTATTTCTCCACACGATCCACAAGACCATCGGCCGTCTCTGGGTCTCCATGGCTTACCCACTTTTGGATGGCAGTAGGAAGAGCTCTCAAAAACCGATCCATTACAACACGTTCCACAATCTTTGGTGCGGACAAAGTCTCTGGCTGTAGCCACTTTCTGCTCAGGTGAATGAGATCATACATTTGAGACCTGGGGGGTTTTCCAAGCTGGAAAGTCCAGTTATGCACACGCTGAGCCCGGACAGCCAGGGTGACACCCAGCCTTGCCAATATTTCAGCTTTTAGCATCACATAGTCTTTTGCTTGGTTAGGCTCTAGGTCATAGTAAGCTTTCTGCGATTCACCAGTTAACAGAGGAGCCACTAGTCCAGCCCACTGCTCCTCAGGCCACTTTTCTCTTTCAGCGGTCCTTTCAAATGTGGTCAAAAATACCTCTGGATCATCCTCTCCAGTCATTTTTGTCAATAAACGACTCACCCCAAAGGACGCGGTATTAGTGGGACGGCTTTCCTCACTGGTCTGCGGACGTTGCTGCATTACTGCTTCCATCTGTTGTTGTAGTCTCTGCTCTTGCTTCTGCAACAGGTCTATGAAGCGGGCCTCAGATTGCTGCTGGGCTTGTTGCTGAGCCTCCAGACTCTGTTGCAAAGTTGCGTTTGTCTGCTGCTGGGCTGCAAGGCTCTGTTGATGAGCTTGCTGCTGGGCTGCAAGGCTCTGTTGATGAGCTTGCTGCTGGGCTGCGAAGTTCTGTTGTTGAGCTGCAAGGCTCTGTTGATGAGCTGCAAGGCTCTTTTGCAAACCTGCATTTGTCTGCTGTTGATTGGCATTTGCTAGAGCCAGCTGTTTCAGTATCTCCTCCATGCTGGCTTAAAAAAAAACTGCCACTGGTTCTCCACCAACTGTGAGGGGGTTAGCTCGGCAGCGGGTGTGTGTGACCCCCGGGATGGGCTCCCCACACAAAAACAGGCCCAGCAAACGGAGGTTGTGGTTTTCAAAATCAAACAGGTGCGGTTTATTTTCTATTTACAGTGACAAAACACAGCAAAGCAAAAGAAACATAAACAAAATAAATCCTGGTCAACTTGACCTCTGACTAAACATACAGGTTTCCTAACTAACAACTGGGATCAGCCTAGTGCTGTCCTAGTCCCTAAGTCCCTGGTTTTAAATGTCCAAGCAAATAGCCACACAGGCTTTGTCTCACCGCACAGGGGTTCACTCTCCCTAGACAGTCCACACAGGTCTGGGTCCAGGCATGAGCTAACATCTAATGAAGCTGGGAGTTCTTATAGAGGCCTAAATGAACTGACAAGCTTCAGCTGGTCTCATCAACTCCCTGTCTACACGACGCCCCACACTCTCCCTAGAGGTATGAGTCATCCATGAGCCCACTAGCCCCAGCTGGGCTTATACAACTCTCCACCTAGTTGTATAAGTCGGCGTAAAGCCTGAATCTGGGCGAAATATATCTACCCCCCTGGATGCAACCAGGTGACTTTACCTTCCTGCTGTCACATAATATATACATTTCATGTATGGCAGGGTATTATTCACTTCTATTTTCCATTCTACTATTTTGGGAGGGGTTTGTCTAATCCATTTTTTAGCAATGATTTTCCTGACTGAAAACAACGTCTCATGAAGAAATGTTTTAGTATATCTATCCATTGTGTCTGGTAACATTCCCAGAAGGCATTGTTTGGGGTCTAATGCTAGGGGTGATCCCATTTCGTCGTGTGTAGAAATGTCACAATCCTTGTATCTTAGGGCATGCCCAGATCAGGTGAAAAAATGTGCCCGTCTCTTGACCACACATCATACATGTTGTAGAATGGGTGCGTTTGTATCTTGCCACTCTAAGGGGTGTGAGGTACGCTCTATGCAGTATATAAAGTTGCGAAAGTCGATCGGACAGCCTGGGAGACACTTCTTTACAGGACTCCAGCGCCTCCCCCCACTCCTCATCCTCTATTGGCCCCACCTCTCGCTCCCATCTGGGTTTCAGATCGTACGCTATTTTGGTAGAAATGGGAGTGGAAAGCATATTGTAAAATGCTGAGATCAGTTTGTGGGGATCTGTGCTCTTAATTACTGCCATAATTACATGGGGTGTGGGACGGAGTCAGGGAATTGCGATTGTCGAAGTTGTAAAAATCTAAAAAAACATTCGGTTTTGAAGTGTAAATTCTTCTCTGAGGGAATCAAAGGTTTTTAGACGTCCGTTGTCTGGGAGGTGATGGAGATAAAACACCCCCTGTGTGGACCATGTACTCGTATCCTGTATTTTGGTAAACTCGGGGAGATTCATATTATGCCATAGCGGTGTGTAGTCGTATTGTGGAGTACCGAGTTTGGAAGAGGCTAAGTCCTATATTTTCCTGTAGTGATATAGCATGGTATGCCCATTTGTCCCTGGTTCCGCCTTTGCCGAGCCCGATGCAATTGCATTTATTGAGTCTTTGGTGTGCTGTGCCCACTTTGGACATAAGAGGGTGAGGATTCTCTCACTGTCCGTCTTATCCAAGTGGAACAGCTGTGACAACTGTGATGCAATGTATTATCGATTGAAGTCAGGGAGAGCCGTGCCACCAAGATCGGTCGGATTCTTGAGAGTTTGCCATGCTAATTTGTGTCTATTGGCTCCCCACACAAATGGCTTGATTATGGCCTCCAGCGATTTGAAATGTTTCAAAGGTAGATATACTGGGGTATGCCACAAAACATATAGTATCTTAGGGAGTAAGACCATTTTAATTAAATTTATGCAGCCCCAGATCCCAAGTGGAAGTCGGAACCAGATCCGTACTTTGGTTTTAACCGTGGAGAGAAGGAGTTCTATATTGAGGGAAATGTAGTCCGTCCGGGACCTAGATATATGAACCCCCTAGGTATTTCATGACATTGACTCTTTGTAGTGGCAATCTGGTTTGGGATTCCGGGGGCGGGAAGCTGTCGATGGGCAGGATTTGGGACTTGTCCCAATTAATTTTTAATCCTGAAAATATCCCAAATTTTTCGATCGTGTGAAGTGCAGTATGCAGAGATGGGCCTGAATCTGCTAAATATAGCAACGTATCATCAGCATACAGACTGATTTTTTTCAATCAGGGAGCCCAGTCTCAGACCCCTAATCTCTGGGTTTGCTCGGATGGACACCGCAAGGGGTTCTGCCACAAGGGCATATAGCAGCAGGGATAGAGGACAGCCCTGTCTTGTGCCTCTACTGAGGTCAAACATTCGAGACGGCCACCCGTTGGCCACCACCTTGGCTGTGGGCGCTTGATACAGCAATTGAACCCACTTAATGTATTTGGGACCAAAGCCATATCCCTCCAAGCATCTCCAGAGATATTTCCACTACACCGAGTCAAAAGCTTTTGCCGTATCCAACGTCACTACAACCCGGGACCCAACCTCCTCATGCGTGGCTTGCAGATTTATATATAATTTCCTAAGATTAAACAATGTATTGCGGCCGGACATGAAACCCGCCTGGTCCGTGTGTATTAGGGACAAGATTACCTGATTGAGCCTGATGGACAGTACTTTGGCTAGTATTTTGATGTCAACCTGTAATAGGGATATGGGGCGGTACGATTCAGGGAATCCTGGATCTTTTCCAGGTTTGGGAATGAGGACTATGGTAGCCTCTGTCATGGATGGAGGTAATATACCAGACTCGAAGAGATGGTTGTACAACGCTAGTAATTTAGGAATGAGAGTTTCGCTAAATTGGGAATAAAACTCAATGGGAAGTCCATTTGATCCCAGAGATTTAGACCTGGCAAAACTAGCAATTGCCTTTGCGATTTCGTCTGTGGTGAGGGGTGCCTCCAAATGGTCCATCTGTTCCCTGGTCAGTTGCGGGAAAGTGACCCCCTCTAGAAAGAGGGACATCGATTCCGACTCGGTAGGGGCTGTCGTTTTGTACAAGTCAGCAAATAAGTCTCTAAACATTGAAGTTACAGTGGGAGGGTCCTTAATGCGTTGTCCATCAGGGCCATGTAATGTGATAACCACTGGGGGTCTATCTTCACTGTGTATCAGGTATGCTAGTAACTTGCTGGCTTTTTCCCTGTGTTCAAACATTTTTTGTTTAGAGAAAAATAGTTTTTGTCTTGCTTTTTGGAACTGGAGCTGGGCGACTACTCTATTGTGTAGTTTGAGCTGGCTTGCCTTTGCGGGAGTCGGGGCGGTGGCAAAATCTCGCTCAGAGGGGGACAGGTCCGCCATCACCTTATCAAGGACGGTGGGCGAGTCAGACTTAATTTTATTAATTCTGGTAGTTAGCGTGGAGCGAGCAAACAACTTAAAGGAGTCCCACACCGCAGAGGGTGATGCCGAGTCGCCGTTCTCTGTAAAGTATAGTTTCCATTCATTCGCAAGCTCGTCATCCTCTGGTAGGAGCGAGAGCCAAAATGGGTTTAGACGCCAAGATCTAGGTGGTTTATTTATGGGTATGCTTAAAGTTATCCAGTAGGGACTATGATCTGAAAGTATTCTGGGACAGAATGCGGCCTCAATTAATCGCGGTATCAGTCTATGAGATATGAGTATAAAGTCTATGCGAGACAGAGAATTATGGGTAGATGAAAAACAAGAGTATGATTTCGTATGTGGGAACATGTGGCACCATGTGTCTTTTAAATGAAAGGTGGAAATGAGCTTATAAAACGTAGTTTCGCTGGGAGCGCTTGGGGTGGGAGGAGTCAGTTGTAACCTGTCTAGAGTGGGATTTAGCGTAGTAGTGAAATCGCCCAACCAAACCGCAGGAATGGCAGGGTGACGGGCCATGAATGACAATCCCTCTTTAATGATTGTAATGTTGAATGGGGGTGGCACATAGAAGGCCAATATGAGGATGGGTTCACCATATAGTTTAGCTAAGAGAAATATGTACCGCCCCTGTGGGTCAGTGGATAGTTCACATAGCTCAAAGTGTACAGATTTAGCTATCAAAATTGAAACTCCCCTGACATGGGATGTATGGGTAGAATGGAATGCCCACCCAATCCAAGGGCGGCGTAATGCCATCTGGACACTCCCCTCCACATGTGTCTCCACCAAGACTATCACATCAGCGGTTTACTACCACTTTAATCATTTTCCATCTCATATGAGTACAAATTCCATTTTAAGAAAAAATATCAACTTTGAAAGCTTGTTTGTGTTTTTCTTATCAGTAGTTTTGTGTTCTAGTTCTTTCTGTTCCTTTTTCTGCACCTGTAATGCCAATACAGTTGAAATAATCTGATAGCTTGTTCTTACTTTGTGCAACGCTGTGTGTATAATTAATTAAAAATAGGGATGTGCCTTTTTCATTGAAATGCACTCTTATTCATTCTTGTGTCCTATCTTATAGTCCACATGGAGAGCAAAAAGCAAATGTAGGCTTGAATTTGAAATTTGTTAAAAAGAATGAAGAAGTTCCAGGCTATACCAAGAAAGTTGGGACTGAATGGACATATTCCTCTTCTGTGGAACAGCTTCTGGGTGAATATATAGAGAGGTAAGGCCATCAGTAAAAATATCTTCATGCATCATTTTATCTTCTCATTTATTTTAGCTGTTCTAGTTTATTTCACAGATCTGTATCTCAATATTTAAAAGTGAAAGGTGCTGCAAGGGAAAAGAACGCCCAGTGTGAAGCTGGGGGTGCGGGGGCATTTGCACCATGTTACATTCTAAATGCAGGTGTATGTTAAAAAAAAAAAGAAGCACCAAGGTGGTATTCTCAGAAA
Organism: Rana muscosa; assembly: GCA_029206835.1. Taxonomy (NCBI): domain Eukaryota; kingdom Metazoa; phylum Chordata; class Amphibia; order Anura; family Ranidae; genus Rana; species Rana muscosa. The sequence continues at coordinate 527,392,635 of CM055121.1, forward strand.
TGCTGCCTGTACCTCAAGCCACACCAGACAGGCAGGAGGAGCTCATAGGGAACTCAACCAGTGGCTGAGGAACTGGTGCAGGAAGGAGGAATTGGAAAACTAGGATGATTTTTCAGTTGAAGGAAATTTCAAACCTGGTGGTGGGGGATCAGAGAAAGCTATAGCCAGTAGTGAGGGAATGTCAGCGGATGCTACTGGGGGCAATATTGGCAGAGAATACCTAAATTCAAGGTGAGTAGATCAGAAAAATCCAATATGGTGTCAGCAGGGAGTGTCGATTAATTTATTTATATTTTTTAAAATTCTTAGGTAGGCATCTGAGGGAATGCAATATACAGGGATATGGACACACACACACACACACACACACACACACACACACACACACACACACACACACACACACACACACACACACACACACACACACACACACACACACACACACACACACACACACACACACCTGGATGGACAGTTCCAATGTTTCTGTATTTTTCCTTTGTTTTCTGTAATAGGGGAGATGATACTCCTAAGGAAGGGATGGTGGTACTCTCCTTGAGATTTATACACAATTGTTAAACATGCATGTCCCCTCTGTTGAATTGTTACCTGTAAGTTATCCAAAGATGACATACCCTCTGCCAACCTGGCACAAACAAACTACTTCCTTGACTTACAGATATGTCCACTTGGAGCTTTGTATAAACTGTATATAGCATCAGCATCAGTATACGGTGCTATTTTCTGACAGAGGAACAGGGACTCCTGTCCTGTTCTCAGAACAAAATCAAGTTGGGCTGAGCACTGCTCTGCCATTCATCTGATTGACTGAAGTGGAGGTTGTGACATCATTTGCCCACTTCTCCAACTTAGCCAATCAGAGTAAGCCTTGTATTAATTCATAAAATACAAGGCTTCCTGTTAATGTCTGGGACTTGACTTTGTCCTGAATAGGGACGAAAGTCCCTGTCCTGCTGCTGGAACACAGTATTGTATGCTGTATTAGCTGATGCTACTTACAGAGCCTTGAAAAAGTATTCATACCCCTTGACATTTTCCACATTTTGTCATGTTACAACCAAAAACGTAAATGTATTTTATTGGGATTTTATGTGATAGAACAACACAAAGTGGCACATAATTGTGAAGTGTAAGGAAAATAAATGTGTGAAGTGCATTTGTATTCAGCCCTCTTTACTCTGATATACTAAAATCTAGTGGAACCAATTGCCTTCAGAAGTCACCTAATTAGTAAATGGAGTCCACCTGTGTGAATTTAATCTCATTATAAATACAGCTGTTCTGTGAAGCCCTCAGAGGTTTGTTTGAGAACTTTAGTGAACAAACAGCATTATGAAGGCCAAGGAACACACCAGACAGGTTAGGAATAAACTTGTTGAGAAGTTTAAAGCAGGGTTAAGTTATAAAAAAAAAATATCCCAAGCTTTGAACATCTCACAGAGCACTGTTCAATCAATCATCCGAAAATGAAAAGAGTATGGCACAACTGCAAACCTACCAAGACATGGCCGTCCACCTAATCTGACAGTCCGGGCAAGGAGAGCATTGATCAGAGAAGCAGCCAAGAGGCCCATGATAACTCTGGAGGACATGCAGAGACCCACAGATCAGGTGGGAGAATCTGTCCACAGGACAACTATTAGTTGTGCTCTCCACAAATCTGGCCTTCATGGAAGAGTGGCAAGAAGAAAGCCATTGTTGAAAGAAAGCCATAAGAAGAGTCCCATTTGCAGTTTGCGAGAAGCTATGCGGGGGACACAGCAAACATGTGAAAGAAGGTGCTCTGGTCAGGTGAGACCAAAATTTAACCTTTGGCCTAAAAGCAAAACGCTATGTGTGGCAGAAAACTAACACTGCACATCTCCCTGAACACACCATCCTCACTGTGAAACATGCTGGTGGCAGCATCATGTTGTGGGGATGCTTTTCTTCAGCTGGGACAGGGAAGCTGGTGGGAAGATGGATGGAGCCAAATACAGGGCAATCTTAGAAGAAAACCTGTTTGAGTCTGCAAAAGACTTGCGACTAGGGCGAAGGTTCACCTTCCAGCAGGACAACCACCCGAAACCTACAGCCAGAGCTACAATGGAATGGTTTAGATCAAGAATCTCCGAACTACGGCCCTCCAGTTGTTGTGGGGCTCCACCTCCCATGAGGCATTTTAAAACACTGACATTCACAGACATGACTAGGCATGATGGGAATTGTTGGGCCATAGTTTGGAAACCCCTGGTTTAGATCAAAGCATATTCATGTGTTAGAATGGCACAGTCAAAATCCAGACCTAAATCCAATTGAGAATCTGTGGCAAGACTTGAAAATTGCTGTTAACAGATGTTCTCCATTAAATCTGACAGAGCTTGAGCTATTTTGCAAAGAATGGGTAAATACTAATCTGTTCCTGGAGAATGCTCGTAATCCAAAGCACTTGCATATCAAGGCGAGTTTCCCCATAGAAGTCAATGGAAACGAAAATAATTTGTTCCGCATTGATTTCTATGGCATGCAATATCGCATGTGGCCAGAGGTGGGGGCGCTGGAGAGCCTCAAATACTCGGGACAGCTCGGCTGAATTCGGAAAGGCTCAGGAATGGAATATTTCCGAGTGTTTCCGAGCATTTTCGAACGGTTCCGATCGGCCCCGCACCTCTGGTCAAATGCGGTACTGCACACCGCAGAGGCTTGAATCCTGCTCGTTTTGCGAGACTCTCGCAAGCCGAGTCAAGATTTTAGGGAAAAAAAAATGCTCGTATTGTAAAAACGCTCGTTTAACCGTGTTACTCGCAATCCAAGGTTTCACTGTATTTGTAAAAAAAAATGTAAAAACATTTATCATTTTTCTTCCACTTCACAATTATGTGCCACTTTGTGTTGGTCTATCACATAAAATCCCAGTAAAATACATTTTTGGTTGTAACATGAGAAAAAGTGGAAAATTTCAAGGGGTATGAATACTTTTTCAAGGCACTCCCAGCAGGCACATTTGTCAAGGAAATAGATAGTTTGGTCCAGCTTGGCCCAAACAAACTATTAATGGTCAAAGTAAACCTGGCTTTGACACTTTGGATTGTCATTTTTTTTGATTCTCAAACGCAATTTGTTGGTGTGTGGAAACGCAGGAAATTAATATCGGAGATAAATGGGAACGTTTCTTTGAGATTCACCCTATTGTTCTCTATGGCTCTATGTCTGTCAAAGTTGTCTGCTTCCTTCCACGACAGCAGGGAGGTTCCCACTTAACCTGTTACTTTCTCTAAGATATAATACTTCCATAATACCCGCAAGATAAAAAAAAATGTTTAGCTCATTTCACTTTGTCTGCCAACAGTTTTTGGTTAGATTTGACCCTTTTGGGACACTCCAGGACACGGCTATTACTTTTTAATACGTTTAGACTGTTTCACAGATGTATTTGTGGTTCTGCAATTGTTAGAGAAAAAATATCAATTATACAATTCTATATGTGGACCAATAGTATCCTTTTTTTTTTTTCTCCTACAGGTACCCTGAATTGTTTACATACGTTTCAAAAAACAGCCACGATGATGTATTCTATGAGGATGATATCTGGTCAGGAGAGGATGAAAATGGGTTAGTGGATTAAAGTTTATGGACTGGGTTGAAATCTACCTTCCTTCTAGTGTAACACATGCTTTTTTGTGCATAGTGCAGAGAAAGTTCAGGAGATTGTCTCCTGGCTAAAGGCTCATCCTGTCAGCCTGCTCTCCCGGTCATCGTGTGATTTACAAATTCTGGATTCCGCCATTGTGGAGAAAATTGAAGAGGAGGTTGCAAATTGTAAGGTAGGACTGAACATGATTTAAAACAGATTTCAGATTGTTTTATATAATGAATATTCCAGCTGGACAGAGCAGGTCTTTTTTTTTTTTGTGAGTTACAATTTCTTTAAAAAGTATTCATCCCCAGACTCTGTCTCCCCTGCTTCCTCTTCCATTCCTAGAGCCCCCTCCATCCCCCAGCATGTATTTTAGGCTTTATTATTTAACCACTTGCTGACCGCCCTATAGCAGATATACTGCAACAGAGTAGCTGCTGTGCGCAGGATCACGTATACATACTTGATCCTGCACTTCCAGGTAGCGGGTGCAAATGCGTGCTGCCGGTGGCTTGCGCCTGCTGTGATTATACACAGTGGGAGCAGATCAGCAGGTACCGTGGACGCTGTCTGCCGGCACCTGCCGATCATTCAGTACAGAGGCAGAGCTGCAACCTGCCTATGTAAACAAGGCAGATTGCCGTTCTGGCAGTAGGGAAGACATGGATCCTGTGTTCCTGCAAAGTACCTCCCACACTGTACAAAACACTAGCTAGGCACACAGTTAACCCTTTGATCGCCCCTATTTTTAGCACTGATCACTGTATTAGTGTCACTGGTTCCCAAAAAAGACTTTCAAAAGAGTCCGTGTCTGCCTCAATATCGCAGTCCCGCTTTAAGTCGCTGATCACTGCCATTACAAGTAAGAAGTAAGTAAATAAATAATTCCATAAATATATCCCGTAGTTGTAGACTCTATAACTTTTGTGCAAACCAATCAATAAACACTTATTGGGATTTTTTTTTTACCAAAAATATGTAGCAGGATACATATTGGCCTAAATTGATGAAGACATTTTATTTTATATACATTCTTTTTTTTATTGAATATGTATTATAGCAAAAAGTAAAAAAAAATGTTTTATTTTCAAAATTGTTGTTTTTGTATATAGTGCAAAAAATTAAAACCACAGAGGTGATCAAATACCACCAAAAAAAGTTTTTTGTAGGAAAAAAACACGTCAATTTTTTTTGGGTACAGTGTCGCACGACCGCGCAATTGTCAGTTGAAGTAACGCAGCACTGTATCGCAAAAAAATGGCCTAGTCATGAAGGGGGGGGGTCATTTTTCTGGAGCTGAAGTGGTTAAACCTACCTTTTTATAGACATCTTCAGGCTTGTCATGTGACACATGGGGACCTCTTCCTACTTCAGTGATACAGAGAGCTCTAACATGACGACATAAGGGCCACTCTCTGCATCATTACACTTTAGGTGTGGGTCTACAACGCCCTGCACTTACAGTATGTCCTCAGTCTTTTGGGTTTTGCTTGTATTTGGGCTTCAGTTCAGTGTTTATTGACAATAAAGCATAAAATCTTCCATGGGAGGGGGATACTTTTTATATGAACTGTAACAGGCGCTGTAATGCATATTTTTTTATCTCTTTCAGACCAGGAAGGGTAATAAAAAGGTTCGAGTGACTGTGAAACCACATTTATTGTTTCGGGTAAGTTATTTTCTATCTCAAAGCAAAGTTGGTGTATATTTAATCCGTTGCAGACAACATTTTTAAACTTACCTGAAAACTTAAACGCCCAATAAAAAGCAACACTGATTACAACCAGAACTCTTGGCACTTTCTTTGTGTTCGCGAAAATAATTGCTTTATATTTCAATATGCATTGTTAGATGTTTTATGCCATTTGATGCTTAGTATTGTTCTTATTGGCAGCCACTTGAACAGCAGCATGGGGTTGTTCCAGACAGAGATGCTGAGTTTCGACTTTTTGACCGCGTTGTCAATGTGCGGGAAAGCTTTTCTGTTCCAGTGGGACTTAGGGGCACTGTTATTGGCATTAAAGGAGGTAAGCAAAACATTGTAAATCTAATGATTAAATGCTGTCTGTTGTTTTGCATGATGTCTGTGTTCATTCAGTTACATTAGTTTGGATTGAATCCTAATCAGAAAACCCAAATCCTGTATAGTCGTTGCTAGATGTAGGGTATTTTTTTATTTTATTTTAAAACTTCATATACTTGCAGCCGAAAGAGATGCAGATGTCATGCTTGAAGTATTATTTGATGAAGAATTTCATGGAGGCCTCATTATAAGGTATTGATGCAACAACAGTTTTTTAATACTTTTGTATTGTGAATGCAAAGCTCCTTTATTCATTGACTGTCTGTTGTCATTTGTTCTTTCAGATGTTCCCAGTCTAAAGGTTATCGTATGCCAACCAGTGCCTTAATTAACCTTTCTCATGGTGTCCGCACAGAAAATGGAGGGCAGAAGGTAACTTCTGTAGTAAAACCCCAATCGTCCACTAATCACCATACTTCTTATTCCCCTGAATTATATGCTGGAGGATCACAAAAAGGACAGCTGGGTGCCCTCAACCATTCTCCTCGTTCCCTCTTTGTTCCCACACGGGTAAGATCATTGATGACTAGATGGGTGACATTGCTGTTTTTTTTCTGAAAATGCTAGTTGCCTGTCTGTGCTGCTGTTCTTCTGACTTTAGTTCCTTCTGAGTTACTGAGCTGGAAAAAGTGTGTAGATCAGGAATTTTTACTCCCCTGAAGAAAGTAGTGTTTTCAGAAACGGGTCAGCAATGGCAGCCTATGCATTTCACTCATGACAGTTCTTCATCCAGCAAAATTTTGCTGCATCAACTATACGAGGAGTTGCTGATAAGTATTGAGCCTTACCCAGAAAAAATTTAGCTGAGAAGCTGTAACTGCCCCACTATTCTACATATTCCCCCAGGAAGTCAATGCACTTGCGCCATCTGTCCTGCAGCTTCTTAAGTCCCTGCAAATAAAATTCTTCCGACTGCTGGTGTAACTCATTTGCAGCATTAGTTGCCTCTGAAACACTCCCAAATCTTTGTCCCTTTAGGTGTTTTGTGATATTGGGGAACAGATGATGGTCAGAAGGAGCCAGGTCGGGCGAATAGGGTGGATGGGGCATCACTTGAAAGCCTAAGGAGGTCAGTTTTGCCATCGTTTCACCTGTAGTGTGTAACGAGGCGTTGTCATGCAACAGGATGACACCTTTGGAGAGCTTTCCTTGATATTTTGCCTCAACTTCGTCAATAAAGCACAGTAATATTTTGCATTGATGGTTGAACTCTTTTGGAGGTAGTCCACCAGCAGAGCTCGCTTCTTATCCCAAAAAACTGTTGCCATTTGCTTCTGCACTGACCTTTGCGCACAGAATTGTTTTGGACTGGGGGAACCGCAGTGCCTCCATTCCTTAGACTGTTTCTTTGTCTCAGGATCATAACAGTAGATCCATGTTTCGTTACCAGTTTGTCCAGGAAATATGACTAATTTCTTGCAAAATGTTCCAAAACAGCCACCGCTGTCTCCACATGTTTCCTCTTTTGTTCGGTTGTCAAAAGTTTCTGGATCCACTTTGCTGCAAGCTTTCTCATTTCCAAGTCTTTTTGGATAATGGCACCAACTCTTTCACGTGATATTCCCAGATATGTAGCCATACATTTGGCTGATATTCGGCGGTCCTCCATGATCATGTCATGGATGGCTTTCACATTTGCAGGCACAGAGACAGAAACAGGCCTTCCACTGGGTTTCTGACTTTCAACACCGAAATGGGCAGTTTTAAAATTGACAACCCAACGTTTAACTGTTGCATATGAAGGGCCACGGTCACCCAAAGTTTGTGCCATTTTCATCATGGATCTGCTTCGCACCTTTTCCTTGGAGAAACAGGAACTTGATTATGGTCCTATGCTCTTCCAGATAGAATTTTTCTGGAGGTGCTGCCATATTTACTTTGGACCTGAAAATAAAAGTACACTCTGCAATTTACAGCTTCCTAGCTACTTTTTTTCTTGGTAAGGCTCAATACTTAACAGCACCCCCTCGTAGGAGGGCATTAATAAAAGCAACCCTTATCTGTGTTGCAAAAACTTTAGTACACAGAAGGCACATTTAAAGTGGTTGTTAACCCTTACAGACCACTTAGACCTACAGGTAAGCCTAGATTAAGGCTTACCTGTAGGTGCAAGAAATATCTCCTTAACCTACACGGTTTAGGAGATATTTGCAAAAGACATGCACCGATGTCTATGGCGCATGCGCCGTAGACAACGGCGCGCAGGCGCACTGAGCGTGCTGTTACTAACGGCGTTCATGCCGTTAGTGGCGGCACCCGCACGCATGCGTGGGAGTAACGTCATCGCGCCTCCGGACAGTCACAGCGCCGGAGCCGCCATATGAGGAACACACTCGGGGAGAGATGGAGGAGAGGAACGAGCACCGCTGCGGGGGCTTCGATCTCAGGTAAGTAATACATAATGAGCTAGTATGCTAGGAAATACTAGCTCATTATGCCTTTCTCTTGCAGGGGTTTTTTTTTCAGAATTTTTTTAAGAGGGTTTAGTTCCTCTTTAAAGCATAGCTCCTCCATCTAAAATATTTTTTTAGTTTTAGATAGATGGGTAGTGTTTTGAAACTTTTTGGGGATTCTTAGATTTGTGTAGAATCAGGGAAATGTCACCTTCATTCCACCTCCACTGGTAACACAATCTGACATTGATGGCAAAATCCTCACAGTTAGGACATAGACAGCAGTATAAATCTGAACAAAAAGGAGCACTACATTCAAAAGTTAGTATAAAGGACCAACTATTAAAATATTCCACTTAAAGGATAAGTTCGCCTTTTGGGACACGTAGCACGTTCCAGCAGCTGCGGCCTCTCCCCCGCCCCCGCCCACTTACAGTGACTTCTCCGGAGTGCCTGCTGTCACTGTTTGGAAATATTGCGTCATTCATTCACAGAATTCTGAGAATAGGAAACTACAAGTACTGACAGCCTTTGTGGCTGCCTGCTTGTATTTCTCAATGAATTACCATGACGTTGAGCGCTCTAAAAACAGCACGTGGTCTTAAATCTACTCCAAATTAGTGCTATAAAATCTCTAAAATAGCCATGGCAACACAAGCACACAAAGGCGGGCCTGCTGCTAAATGCTGTATATGTACACCTGTACCTAGCCCAAATGTACATGTTAACCAGTAATCAGAAAAGAGCCATCCATCATTATAATGGACATGGTCTGTTTTATTCATTGGAGTTGTATTTAAATAATATTTAGTTTTTTGTCCATGTAATTTAGCAACCTAGTGGAAAGCAGCAATATCAGGGAAATGCCAGTTCACCACACAAAGGTTATTCACCAGGAAATCCGAAGCATAAGGTAAGCCAGTTTATTGAACATCCAAGACCTATAATTTTCTTATGTAGTCTACTTCTGTGATCACGTTTTTCTAACTAATACCCAGGGTATTTTTATTTATTTTTTCCCAAGACACACAGAGAGCTGTGCTGTAATCCAAAGTGACCAGTCACACATCAGCTTTGGTCAATGTAGCCAGGCTGATGATGGGGGCAGTTTGGCTGCTTTGTGTAATTTCACATAACCGCTTTATGAAATATTCTCACCTGTTGGTCAGTGTTCATTTTGACGTCAAATTTCAATTTAGTTTTAGTCAAGGTCTTTTGACTAAAATGCTATTTTAGATTTTTTTAGTTGTATTTTAGTTGACTAAAATCACCAGTACATTCTAGTTGACTAAAATCGAATGGGTGTAGTTAAATTTTAATGCATTATTTAAACATTTCTCTAGAATTGCCAAACTCATTATTTACTCCTGGAGTAAAAATCTAATAACATGTTATTATTACTGGTATTAAGATTTGAAAATGCCAAGCTCCTGGCATATATGGCCCATTTGGATCATAGCCCTCCCGTGGTAGTCCAGCTCCGATCGGAAACTGGAAACACGCTTACGGACCCTTCCCAGGTGGCTCACGAGTTCAGACGATTCTATTCAGACTTGTACACCTCAAAGGCCAGTCGTCCCCTGAGTGATTTGCATCTCCTCCTACAGAGCATTGACTTCTCTTCCCTCAATGATTCCCAAGTAGAGCCCCTGGAGGCGCCTATTACTGAGGAGTGCATAGCGGAGGCAATGGCTGGCCTCTCTAAAGCCCCCGGGCTCCGATGGCCTCCCCCTGGAATTCTACTACCAATTCCAGGAAGTCCTTCTTCCCAAGCTGCAAGTACTTTACTCCCACATCTATGAGACTGATACATTGCCACGCCTCATGGGTGAAGCCCTTATCCCGAAACCAGGCAAAGATCCCTTATACCCTGAATCGTATCACCCCATTTCCCTCCTACAATTGGATGTCAAAATATTTGCCAAGATTCTCGCCCTACGTCTTAATAACGTGGTACTTCGCCTCATACATGCTGACCAAACTGGATTCATGCCCAATAAAAATACTGCCTTCAACCTCCGGAGGCTCTTCATGATTCTCCAGGCCACACATGACAACATTGGCTCCCGGGTGGTGGTTAGCCTGGACGCTGCCAAGGCGTTTGATTCTGTAGAATGGAGCTACTTGTGGGAATGCCTTCGCAGATTTGGCTTTGGCCCTAGATTTATCAAGTGGCTTCAGCTCCTCTACCAGGCTCCCATCGCCCGGATCCAGGTCAATGGCAAAACTTCAGACCCCTTTCCTTTTGTCCCGGGGTACCCGCCAGGGATGTCCCATATCCCCACTGCTGTATGCACTGGCTGTCGAACCTCTGGCCATCGCCATTAGGGCACACCCTGACATCAGGGGTTTCCGCATGGGACAGGTGACTGAATTCCTTAGTCTCTATGCGGATGATATGCTCCTGTATTTGAAGGACACTGGCCCCTCATTAACAGCAGCTCTGCACTCAATCCAGCAGTTTGCTACCTTTTCGGGGCTACAGATCAATTGGTCCAAATCCCACATCCTCCCTTTAGACGCCACGGCCGCTCAGGCGACCCTCTAAAAAGAAAAAAAAAAACGATTTGAAAATGCCATACGGATACAGATTTAGCCGTTGATATATATTAACCCCTTCCTTACTGGGCACATATACCCCCTTCCTGCCCAGGCGAAATTTCAGCTTTCAGCACTGTCACGCTTTGAATGACAATTGCGCGGTCGTGCGACGTGGCTCCCAAACAAAATTGACGTCCTTTTTTCTTTATCGTACACCACGGGACACAGAGCTAGTCATTACATAATGGGTTAAGGGTCACCAGCGGTGATTGGACACTGGCACAACCAATGGAAGACAGTTCCCCTCCATATAACCCCTCCCATCAGGGAAGTACCTCCGTTTTTTCGCCAGTGTCGAAAGGTGTTGGACGCGTTAGGAGGTGCTAAAGGAAAGCTCTACCAAAGAGACCCTCTGGGGGTAAAAGAGCTATGCTTTCGGATCCATCCAAGACGCCTACAAATGAGCTGAATCTGGATGGGATCCGGGCCTCATCCATGAGGCGTCGCCTGTAATGTCTCTCTTCGGAGGACTGGGCTCTAAGATCCAGCACTTTCGCTATTTCGCTATAAAGTCCTGGTAAGAGTCTTGTACAAGGCCCAGGGGAGAGGTATCCTTTAAATAGGAACCCATATCCCTGAAGGTTGGCACACATAGCCCACCGTGAAGGGTGAAGTTTGGTATCTGTCTGAAAACTTTCAGCAGAAAAACCTGCGGCGTGGATAAGGTGAGATTAGAAGGTCCATAACTAGGTTGGGACCTTTTTTTGAAAAAGTGGATGTCTTCTTTTTTTCCACCACTGGGGGGAGTAAAGAGCTGAATATACTCACCTCACTCTGTTCAGTGTCGGCTTCGGCGAAGTACACTGCTCGTCACCTCCGCTGCTGAGCTTGCTTGAGCACCCCGCTCCTCCTTCCGGTGGCCGATACAGACACCTGCAGATGCAGGTAAGTGGGGACAGGGGCTGATGAGAGTCCTCTCTCACTATGGCCACCACCATAGCGCTAAAGGCCGCGCGGGAGCGCGCTTTATCGGAGGGGGGGGGGCGAGGCGTGCGCGGGCACGTGGCGCGCGCAGGCACAGAAACGGCGCCAAGTTTAAAAGACTGTCAGTGTAAAAAGCACTGCAGCAGCAAGCAAGCTCGTTAGTTCTCTTGTTCCTGGCAGAGAAACACAGCAGCTATACAGTAATACTCCATGTGGTTGGATTGGGTACTTCCTAGAAGACATCCATGTTATGCATAGTTATGTGTTAAAAGTTGCATACTTAATGTATTTGCTAAACTGAACACGGTAGTATATGCATTTAGGTACCTTGTATTTTGTCTAAACAGTAAGCCTTCCAGGGGAAGTAATGCGGACAAAAAGAGATAAAAGAGCACCGCCGCCTGAGACAGGGGGCTCTAGCTGTGCTGACTCGGTACCTTCCTCTCCTGTGTTGCCAAAAGCACCTGTACAGGATGAGCCATTACCTCTGTCAGGTATGGCGGCTTCCCCAGTGAAGCCTGGGCCTGCATATGTCACTGAGGACACTTTATCAGCTGCCCTAAATAATCTGGAGGAGAAAATTGCTACTTTAATCGCTAAATCCTCTAAAAAGGACAATAAGCAAAGCAGATCTCCTCCAGTATTGGACCTCCCTTCAGAAGTACCTGAGGAGGATGAGGAGGAGGCTACATCAGCAGAGGATGAGGAGTCAGACGGATCAGGGATATCGGATGAGCCTTTTTCGGTATCCCAGATTTTAAAGTCACAGGTGCAATGCTATGCAGGAGCCGTGCGAGCTGCATTTAGGTTACCCTCTTTGGAGGTAACAGAATCACCTGTCTCCTCCCTAGGATCATTAAGATCCCTGCAAGGTGCATGCTCCTTCCCGGTTCATCCGTTACTAGAGGATCTATTGTACGCAGACTGGCAACATCCAGATAAGCGTTTTTCACCTCCAAAAAAGTTTAACATTCTTTATCCTATGGAGGAAATTTTTTTAAAGAAATGGAGCCTGCCTACGGTAGATGCGGCTATTTCTTGTGTAAATAAAAACCTGACATGTCCAGTGGATAATGTACAAGTGTTTAAAGATCCTTCTGAGAAGAAGTTGGAATCCTTACTGAAATCCTCCTTCCTTTTGGCCGGCTCAATTATCCAACCTGCAGTAGCAGCAGTCGGTATGTGTCAGGTCGTCAGCCAACAGGTAAAGCAGGGGCTGAAGGAGCTGCCTTCAGAGCAGGCTAAAAATTGGGAGAATTTGCCTAAAGCCTTATGCTTCACAGTGGATGCCATGAGAGATTCTATCATACAGGCATCACGCCTTACACTCCAGCTGGTACAGATGCGCAGAGTACTTTGGCTTAAGCATTGGTCAGCGGAAGCCCCATGCAAAAAGTTGTTGGCAAGTTTCCCGTTCCATGGCGAACGCCTTTTTGGGGAAGATTTAGAAAGATATATCCAAAAGATATCAAGTGGGAAAACGACACTTTTACCTGAGAGAAAGAAAAACAAGAGACCTTGTTTTAAACACACTCTCTCCCCAGCTCCCGGGAAATCGGACTCCAGCCAGTGGCGACGGCCTTTTCAGCCGCCCAAAAAAGCCAAAGAACAGGCTCAGAAGAACAAGAAGCCGTGGGGTTCAAGAGCTAATAAGCAAGCCCCCAAAACCTCTCATTGAAGGGGCGCCCCCGCTCGGCCGAGTGGGGGGAAGGCTTCGTCAGTTCTCAGCGACTTGGCGGACAGAAACCCAGGACAAATGGGTGGTATCCACAATATCCTCAGGGTACAGACTGGAATTTCGAGAGATCCCATCTTCTCAATTCCGAAGTTCAAGACTCTCCAAGGATCCACAAAAAAGAGGATCCTTCTTCAAAGGTTTGAATCACTTAATAGCTCAAGGTGTGGTTACAGAGGTACCCCAAAAGGAGCAAGGTTCAGGTTTTTACTCAAACCTCTTTGTGATTCCAAAACCGAACGGAGAAGTCAGACCCATCCTGGATCTAAAAAATCTAAACCAGTTTCTGAACGTTCGCCATTTTCGAATGGAAACTATTCGATCCGTGGTCGCTACTTTAAAAGGCGGAGAATTCATTGCGTCCATAGATATCAAAGACGCATATCTACACATACCAATCCTCCCCGCTCACCAAAGATTCCTAAGGTTTGCGGTAGAAGATCGCCACTTTCAATTTGTGGCCCTGCCATTTGGTGTAGCCACCGCGCCCAGAGTATTCACAAAGGTGCTAGCTCCTCTGTTAGCAAACCTAAGAACACGGGGCATTGCGGTAACAGCCTATCTAGACGATCTACTATTAATAGATCAGTCAAAGGAGGGATTGGATCACGCTGTAGACACTACAGTAGGATACCTGGAGCATTTAGGATGGATTATAAACGTACAAAAATCCTCTCTCCAGGCCCAAAGAAGGATAGTGTACCTGGGTATGATCATAGATACAGCCCAAAACAGGGTATACCTGCCAGAGCCAAAGATACAGTCTCTGAAAGACCTGATCCACAAGGTCAAAGCAAACAAGAGGCCGTCTATTCGCCTTTGCATGAGACTATTGGGAAAGATGGTAGCCTCCTTCGAGGCGGTCCCTTACGCCCAGTTTCATTCGAGACTACTTCAAGGCAATATTTTAGCCTCCTGGAACAGGAAGAGCCAAGCTCTGGATATACCCATGCACCTGTCCTCACAAGTACGCCACAGCTTCAATTGGTGGCTAGAAGCCAGGAATTTACGGAAGGGAAAGTCCTTCCTCCCAGTGGCCTGGAAGGTGGTATCTACGGATGCCAGCCTATCGGGCTGGGGTGCAGTATTCGAGGAGGCTTCTACCCAGGGAACCTGGGCCAAGACTCAGGGGATCCTGCCCATCAATGTGCTAGAGATCCGGGCGGTATATCTAGCCCTCAAAACCTGGACATACAGGTTACAGGGCTACCCAGTTCGGGTTCAATCCGAAAATGCTACGGCAGTAGCTTACATCAATCACCAAGGAGGCACCCACAGTCGGGCAGCCCAAAGAGAGGTGAACCGGATCTTGGCATGGGCAGAAGAGCATGTACCTTGCATCTCTGCAATCTTCATTCCAGGGATAGAAAACTGGCAAGCAGACTACCTGAGTCGTCAGCAGCTGCTACCAGGAGAGTGGTCTCTTCACCCAGAGATCTTTCAGGCCATATGTCTGAGATGGGGAAACCCAGATGTAGACCTGCTAGCTTCCAGGTTCAACAAGAAATTGGACAACTTTGTGTCCAGAACGAGAGATCCTCTAGCCTACGGGACAGACGCTCTAATAACTCCATGGAATCAGTTCTCACTGATCTATGCATTCCCTCCGATCCCTCTTCTACAAAGACTGCTTCGCAGGATCAAGGAGGAGGGAATACCAGTAATCCTAGTGGCCCCAAACTGGCCCAGGAGGCCTTGGTATGCCGAGATCGTAAAAATGGCGATAGGAAGGCCCTGGAAGCTTCCACTTCGACACGACCTGTTGTCACAGGGTCCAGTATTCCACCCTTCCTTACAAAGGCTAAATTTGACGGCCTGGCTGCTGAGACCCACATTTTGAAAAAGAGAGGGGTCTCTGGCCTGGTTCTTTCTACGCTCATTAATGCTAGAAAGCCAGCCTCCAGACTCATCTATCATAGAGTCTGGAAAGCATACGTTTCCTGGTGTGAATCCAGAAGTTGGAATCCTCTGAAATATGAAATAAGTAGGATTCTTGCTTTTTGCCAGTTAGGAGTGGATATGAAATGAGCCCTTAGCACCATCAAAGGGCAAATATCAGCTCTATCAGTCTTCTTTCAGAGACCATTGGCATCTCACTCCCTAGTTCGGACATTCATTCAGGGGGTACTGAGGATAAATCCTCCAGTCAGGTCTCCCTTGTGTCCATGGGATTTGAATTTGGTATTGTCAGTGTTGCAAAAGCAACCTTTTGAACCTATTCGCCATATTCCTTTAATTATATTAAGTAGGAAATTGGCCTTTCTGATTGCTATAGCTTCTGCTAGGAGAGTATCAGAGCTAGCAGCTCTTTCTTGTAAAGAGCCTTATCTAATTTGTCACAAGGACAAGATCGTACTGCGACCCCATCCGGCTTTTCTGCCTAAGGTGGTGTCGGCTTTTCACTTGAATCAAGACATTGTTCTGCCTTCCTTTTTTCCAAACCCGCGGACGGCGGGGGAAAAATTATTACACTCTCTAGATCTAGTGAGAGCGGTAAGGGTGTATCTGCAAGCAACCGCTCAGATACGTAAAACAGATGTTTTGTTTATTTTACCAGATGGTCCCAAGAAGGGCCAAGCGGTATCAAAATCCACCATTTCCAGGTGGATTAGACAAGTAATTGTTCAAGCTTATGGTTTAAAGAACAGGACTCCTCCTTTTCCTGTTAAGGCGCACTCTACCAGGGCGATAAGTGCTTCATGGGCAGTGCACCACCAGGCTTCGATGGCTCAGATCTGTAAGGCTGCAACTTGGTCCTCAGTCCATACATTTTCCAAATTCTATCAGATAGATGTGAAAGGACATGAGGATTCCGCCTTCGGACGAAGTGTGCTGCAGGCAGCAGTATAGGGCTTCTGGTCCGCAAGCGGTCGGTTTGATCTGTGTCTCCCCCCCTTCATATGAGCATTGCTCTGGGACGTCCCATTATGTAATGACTAGCTCTGTGTCCCGTGGTGTACGATAAAGAAAATAGGATTTTTATAACAGCTTACCTGTAAAATCCTTTTCTTGGAGTACACCACGGGACACAGAGGTCCCACCCTTCTTATGGGAACCTTACTGCTTTGCTACAAAACTGAGGTACTTCCCTGATGGGAGGGGTTATATGGAGGGGAACTGTCTTCCATTGGTTGTGCCAGTGTCCAATCACCGCTGGTGACCCTTAACCCATTATGTAATGACTAGCTCTGTGTCCCGTGGTGTACTCCAAGAAAAGGATTTTACAGGTAAGCTGTTATAAAAATCCTATTTTTCGCACAAATAGAGCTTTCTTTTGGTGGTATTTGATCACCTCGGCGGTTTTTATTTTTTGCGCTATAAACAAAAATAGAGCGACAATTTTGAAAAAAAAGCAATATTTCTTACACTTTGCTATAATAAATATCCCAATTTTTATATTTTTTTTAATATTTTTTTCCTCAGTTTAGGCCGATACGTATTCTTCTACATATCTTTGGTAAAAAAAAATCGCAATCAGCGTTTATTGATTGGTTTGCGCAAAAGTTATAGCGTTTACAAAATAGGGGGTAGTTTTATGGCATTTTTATAATTGTTTTTTTTTTTTATTAGTAATGGCGGCGATCAGTGATTTTTTTTGTGACTGCGACATTATGGCGGACACATCGGACACTTTTGACACTAATTTGGGACCATTCACATTTATACAGCGAACAGTGCTATAAATATGCACTGATTACTGTATAAATGTGACTGGCAGGGAAGGGGTTAACACTAGGGGGCGAGGAAGGGGTTAAATGTGTTCCCTATTAGTGATTTTTACTGTGAGGGGAGGGGACTGACTGGGGGAGGAGACCGATCTGTGTCCCTATGTACAAGGGACACAGCATCGGTCCCCTCTCCCTGACAGGACATGGATCTCTGTGTTTACACACAGAGATCCATGTCCTTGTCTCTGTAACCGCCGATCGCGGGTGCCTGGCGGACATCGCGACCGCCAGGCACGCGCATCGGCATTGCAGTGAAGCGCCGGGCACGTGCGCGTGCCTCCCAGTGGCCAAATAGAGGAGGCCGTATATTAACGGCCTCCCGGCATTTGACAACCACCTTGCGGCCGTATATTCTCGTACGGCGGGCGCGAGGTGGTTAAGTCTTTAAAAATAAAACCGAGTTTCATAAACAAACAAAACTATTGTTTTTTTTGACAAACAGAAGTGCAACTTTAAAATCTATAGAAAAACCCTAAATGCTGTAAACTCTATTGGCTGTAATGCCATTGCACATATTACCTGATTACATTACCCACATTAAATATTAAGATAAAAAATAAGAATAAGTAGGGGCATCTATTAAGCTACTGAAAGAAAATGCTTCTCTTATGTGGTAGTGCCACCCTATTTTGAAGCCTATTAGAGCCTATGGCTCAAATCGGGTGCTTCAAAAAACACCCCTGCTGTTGTAATTCAGGCGCGCCGCATCCTGAAAGGGGCCGGACGGCTGAATAAGGGGGTGGCTGCGGCAGCCATGGATAGATTCATGCATAGCATGAATCTATCCATTATTCATAGTGGGGGTGGCCCTAATAGACGGGCCGCCACTGTTGCATATATTTGATTAGAAATCCAATTAACATTTTCCATGCCGCATATATCCATGTTCGTAAGCTACTTTGGGTGTTTTAATCAAGTTTCAGAACGTAACTTGAGTATAATGTTTTTATTTTCAGCATAAACAAGATGATGAGTTCAGCAGTGTGTGGCACATGTTGCAAGGCTCTGGGAAAACACAAGTGCCACAAAATGTGAATGACAAGGTATACTCACAGAAGTATAGCATACAATTCGCTGTCATTTAATAATTTATCCCTTTAAATGTTCTTGTGTAAATATGTTTTAGTGTCTACCTCAGGAAAAGAAGTTTGGCCAAAATGCCCATCAGTTTCACAAACCAAGTTCTGGTGACAATACCTCAAAAAGCCAGCAAAAGAAGCAGGATGCCACACGAAAAGGTATTTATTAAACAGTTCCTTCGTTGCAGTATATACAGGCTTAAAGCAGAATGCCAAAATAAAATGAAAGCAAGAAAGAAAGCCCAGAAGTAGTCAAAGTAAAGAAGCAGCTCTGCAATATTCACCTTCAATTCTCTGCTGTCCTCCACAGAAAGTCCTCCCCTTCTCCTAGATGGCTCTTATCTTCTGGATTGAATTACAGCTGGTATTTTTCACCTCACTTTCTATGAGCCTAGGCCAGTGATGGTTATGCCGCGTACACACGGCCGTTTTTAATGTCATTGTAAAAAACAACGTTTTTCTCGACGTGATTCTTCTCAAGCCTGCCTTGCCTACACAATATCGTGAAAAAAAATGCTCGAGCAAAGCGCGGTGACGTACAACACGTACGACGGCACTATAAAGGGGAAGTTCCATTCAGATGGCGCCACCCTTTGGGCTGCTTTTGCTGATTTCGTGTTAATGCGTGTTAGTAAAAGTTTGGTGTTAGCCAATTTACGCTTTTCAGTCTCTGTGCTTTACAGTCCGTTACAGCATGACGAATGTGCTATCTCCATTACGAACGCTAGTTTTACCAGAACGAGCGCTCCCGTCTCATAACTCGCTTCTGAGCATGCGTTTTTTTTCCCGTCATTAAAGCGTACACACAGCCATTTTTCACGACGAGAAAAACTATGAGAAGAAATAGAGCATTTTCTAAATTTTTAATGCCCATTTTTCACTTCGAGAAAAATGCTCTGGAGCCTACACACGATCGTTTTTAATGACCATTTTATAAAATGGCATTTTTCTCGTCATGAAAATGGTCGTGTGTATGCGGCATTAGTCTTGGCGCCCTAGATGTTTTGGAACTACATTTCCCATGATGCTCATGCACTCTGCAGTGTAGTTGAGCATCATGGGAAATGTAGTTCCAAGACATCTTGGGTGCCAAGGTTTGCCATCACTGGCCTAGGCTATCGTGCACATGTCCACTGATGGCACTGAAAGGCACTTAATAACATGAGCGTCATTTGGTGCAAGGTTGATTGATTAAAGTAACCGCAGATTCACATTATTTACCAACAGTCACTTTTGTAAAGTAAATATTCACTTTGCTAAGTGAACAGTCTTTGTAAACCAACCCCTGTACCTGACCACTTTGAAGCATTATTGTTAAAAAAAAAAAAAAAACTATCAAGTGTGTAAATGTGAATGTATGTTTTTTGCTTCCAGAGGAATTACCACTCTGAACATGAGAACAGGCACTCAATAGAATGCTGTTATCTTGTTTTATTTCAGTTGATTAGCTACTAAAGAGCAAGTAGTCAACTAAAACAGGTTCAAGCCATCCAGAAAACGTATTGGTTGCACTACAAAAAAAATAGTTAAAGGGGTTAAGGGGTTGTAAAGATTCGTTTTTTATTTTCTAAATAGGTTCCTTTAAGCTAGTGCATTGTTGGTTCACTTACCTTTTCCTTAGATTTCCCTTCTAAATGTTTTTTTCTTTGTTTTCTTTGTCTGAAATTCTCACTTCCTGTTCCTCCTCAGTAAGCTGTTCAGTAAGCTGAGAAACAGGAAGTGAGAAATTCAGACAAAGAAAAAAAACATTTAGAAGGGAAATCAAAGGAAAAGGTAAGTGAACCAACAATGCACTAGCTTAAATGAACCTATTTAGAAAATAAAAAACGAACCTTTACAACCCCTTTAAGTGCTTGCAGACACAAATGGTCTGAACACTGTATATTGTATGGTCCATCTACAGGTCTTCAACAATAAGAGACTGATCATTTATGTAATCCAAAAGGAAGACACAGTGCTGGCTTACATTTGTGCCTACAGGTTTCTTCAGGGGTGCCTTGGCAAAACATCTAAAAATTGCCCAAAAATTGTATACAAGCCAGCAGGTGGATGAAGCCTGCCACAGGATTCCATTGTGCACTATTACAACCTTCTAGCCACCGGCTTCGTAATATCCAATAACATCATCGGTTATCAGTTTACAGGACACTGGGCGCCTGTTCAGCGTACTTGTTTGCCCCTGCCCTTCTCCATCAGCACTGGGGCATATTAGCTGAACAAGGGAAATAAACTGAGGGAGAAAAAAATAAACATTGGAATACTAGTCCTAAAAACACAAAATTGTATTTGTTTTTCAAAAATAAATCACGTGTGGATGTTGTTGCATTATGTAAAACTATTAGTTTAGTTTTTTACATTATAGAATAAGGTGCCTCAAGATTGTGCAGAATTTTAAAGGGTGTTTTGACTGAAAAAAGATTGAGAAACATTGATGTAGAGAACAGGGCAAATTACTCCACTCAGAGATGAAACATCTCAAAGTTTTGTATTACTTCTCATGTAGACACTATTTAGTGGTCGGTGTATAGGACAGAGTGAGTTTCTCCTTTCTCAAATACAAGATGTGCATCTTGGATTTTTAAAAACATGTTTGCCACATGCACAAAATGTACAATATACAGGTACATGAAGCATAGAGCGGAATACAAATTACAAATATTTTGGAATGATATTATGCTGATATATTATACTATACTCCAATACGCCGCGAAGAAGCAAGCATACACAGTGTATCAACAATAACTATGTTTTGCAAATGTTTTAGCAATCCTTTTTTCCTTTGCATTGGTGACTCCATTAAATGTGTGTTTTTTTGAGATTGACAGTAACACATATCTTCTCAACCTATGGGTATTTCATGTTATCCATGAAGCACACATTTTTATAACCTATTGCTCTAGCGTTGCCTGGTCCAGTCATTCTGTTAACCAGTAAAAGTGATCTGTGATTCTGTCTCGACATATAGTGTTAATGGAATATGGTAGTTGTAATTATAAAGTAAATGTGGAAAAATGAGGATAAGAAATAAACTCACCAAACCACTCCTAGCGCTATATGGAAAAATATGATGATGAAAAGTAAAGCTGCCACTATAATAAGTCAAATGTAATAAATATACTGAAAAAGGGATTGCAGTATTGGCATATAGTCCAATCTTATGTAAAGTTAATTTGGTTGCTCTGTCCACACACGATATGTGTCCTGTGTTCCAGCCGTCACCACACCTCATGTCTTAACCCCACTCACCAGATGAAAGGTAGATATAAGCCCATAGGAAAATCCTTTCTTGGAATGGCAGGAACAGGTGTATCCATCTGTGTCACTCATGACAATGAGAAATGCAAATACACGTGGCGTAATTCCGTAAACACTATAGATTTATTTAATAAAAAGAGAGGTAACCCCCTATATAAATTACACTCACAAACGAATGCTAAACATAGGCGTTTCAATAAATAATTCTGTCGGACACAATCTCAGCTCTCACCACCAGATGGATCACTTCAAAAGGCGGCATACCCGGGAGAGATGGTTGACACGTTTCACACTTAATGGATACGTTTACTTTAGAAAAAAAGAAATGCACAATTTTTTGCAGGTCAAAAAATGTGCATTTACTATTTTCCTTTAGGGGCCTGGAAAGCATTGCACCAGCGATCAGCAGATCACTAAAGCTATGCAGGACTCCTGCAGACTGTCAGGAAGAATCAATGAACTACCAGAGCGCTCAACAGCGCTAAGGTAGTTCATTGAGAACTACAAGCTGACAGCCGCAGAGGTGGTCGGTACTTGTAGTTGATTCCTTCCCAGAACTCTGTAAATGAATGACGCGCCCATGTGGGCAGAGGCCCGCACGGCTGCTCTCTTTTCAAAAAGTGACAGCTTATATGAGCAACTTCTCCTCATACTGCTGTCACCCAGAGGGCTTGGATCCCCAAGCTGCTGCAGGAGCGGAGACATGTTGCATGTTCCATCCTAAAAATGGGTGGAAAAAAACATGTCCCCGAAGGTGAACTTATCCTTTTTTTAATTCAGTGCTTCCTCCTTCCCCCCACACACAAGGGAAAGCCAGATGATTGATGCATTTCACGCTTAATTTAGTGCTTTCTCATAACCTCGAGGAAGCATTAAATTAAACTGTTGGTAAACTCAGAATCTTCAAATCCGCTGGCAGGCAGGCTTATTTTTTATAACAGAAAGAGACTCTAGAGGTCTCTTCTGTCATACAATTCCCCCTGCCTGTTAGCGGATAATGTTATCTGAGCTGCAAATGCGCAGCTCAGATCATATTTACGGCCCGCTCTGTGTGCCGCAGTGACGTGGACCCTGTGCTAATGTGACGTCACATCGGCCTGTCAAGCGCCCAGAGATGCGAACCCTGGGGTAAAGATGGAAGCACCGGGGAGAGCCCTGACAGCGCATCGCTGGAGGACTCAGTTTGTAGGCAAGTTTGTCATAATGTACTAGTATGCGCCGCATACTAGTACGATATGACCTAAACCTGCAGGGGGGCACATTATTTTATATTGCCATAGAGACTTTACTACCGCTTAAAGTGTGAACTGTGTCAACCATCTCTTTCTCTGCCCTGTGTGTGGATTATTGGCTGTTTTTAGTGGATACAGTTTGTTAATAAAGATACATTCAGAAGTTCTTAGGTGTGCAGCCATTCAGATTTCTTCGATATGTAAAGTGTAATCGTTATTAAAATGGAGAACTATAGTGAGCAAACTAATTGTTGAATTTCACATTTAATCTTCTTTCGTTTTTCCACATGACTGTGGAAAACCTCAGTAGACTTGCCATTGTATTTGGAGCTGTAATCTTGTGTCATACTTGGTAAAGAAAATATCTAAAGGCATAGCAGTGATGGGTAGTTGTCATAGACCCTCCCTCCCTCATTGGTAAATTCTACATTTCAGGCCTGCATTCTGTTAAAAGCCATGCAGGGATCTATTTGTTGTTTTTCTTCTGTGTTTTTGTCTTCCAGTTGGTTTTGAATATGAGGGTGTCCTGTTTTTGTTTTAAAGTACACTAGTTTGCATGTCTGCAGCTATTTTTGGGCTACTATTATAGTTTTCTTTCTGCTTTGACCTGCTACTTTGTAACAGCTTTGGTAAAAAGGACCCAACTATTTGGTCATGTATGCAGTGCACCCAATGCCTTGTTCTGGCCACACCATGTATCCTAATATCTAGAAGTAAAGATTCTTTAGAAGTAGATGGTAGCACAATACTAGCTTGCAATTGGGGTGTTTAAAGTGTAACTCCAGCCAAAGAATTGTTTATTAGAGTGGAAAAGAGTTGCATCATACATTAATGTTTGTTGCTGTATGTGTCCCAGTTTCTCATCAAGAGGATGTTTCCATTGCTTTCCTGTTCTGATTACTTTTTCAGGAATACTGCAGCTGAAAATTCCCTTTCCTTACTCTGGAATGCAGTTTACAAATATAGTTGTTGTGTTCCTTTTATTGTAAGTGGCCATAGATGGATCAAAATTTCGCCAGTTCAGTAAGGATGATCAACTTCTCACAATTGGGCTTGTTGGAAAATTTGTGTTTTGATCAGAGCCACTTGGCTGCAGTGTTGATCAGAGTGCTCTGACAGAGTGCCTGCTGTCAGAACACAATAGCTCAGCGGGTGGGATTTCCTCTATCCACCTTGAATGTGTGGATAGGCAAATCCTGTGTTTTTTTTGTTTGTTTTTTTGTTTGTTTTTTAACAGCCCGCTGGTTGGAAAAAAAAAATCTATTCATCTATGGCCAGCTAGGTTTTGCCCAGGGAGAAAAATTGTCAGCTCTCCTAATTAAGTCAAAAATAAATTCCTGGATTTTATAATTTCTGACCCCTTATATAGAGTTTATTTTAAGAAAGTCTCTTTTGTTTTTGTCTTTGTTTGACTTACTTTAGAAATGTGTAAAATACACACATTTGAGATTCACCTGTAAATGTAATATTTACTCTTATATTTACTCTTACAAGAGTCTGAATTTTCAAGACATGAGAGCCGGCACCAAGATGTATTAACTAAACAGGTAAGACTATTCCAGGCACTGTTCATTTGAGTCAGTCCTAAACAAGCATACAGTGTTTCCTTTAATGTCACAACCCGTTTTTTAGTTATTGGTAAGACATTTTGATATTCCTTGTAAAAGTGCAAATTTTAGTGAGTTGCACAGAACACATACTGAAATGCACACATTAAAGATCATATTTGACCCTGCCGTCACCATGTTGACTGTGGGAAGCTAGCTGTGACTCCTTGCGGCTTCACAGCTGAGCCACACTACCCCCTGGCGATGGTTTCACAGCCTCCTGGGACCTATGCTGTGTCCCAGGAGGCTGCGGGTGGGTGACCTTTTGGCCCATACCTGTCAAACTAGGCATCCACTCCTCTATTCCCCCCCACAAAAATGTTTATTTAGTGGCAGAGGAGGGGGGAGGTATAGGAACAGCAGAACTTCCAATTTTAGGTGAAGTTCTGCTTTAAAGGGGTTGTAAAGGTTTGTTTTTTATTTTCTAAATAGGTTCCTTTTAAGCTAGTGCATTGTTGGTTCACTTACCTTTTCCTTCGATTTCCCTTCTAAATGTTTTTTTTCTTTGTCTGAAATGCATTACCTTTAACCACTTAAGCCCCGGACCATTGGGTAGCTAGAGGACCAGAGGTGAATTCAGAATTTTGCACTGCGCTGCTTGAACTGTAAATTGTGCGGACATGCAATGTTGTACCCAAACGAAATTTGCGTCCTTTTCTTCCCAAAAATAGAGCTTTCTTTTAATGGTATTTGATTGCCTCTGCGATTTTTATTTTTTGCGATATAAACGGAAAAAGACCGAAAATTTTGAAAAAAAATGATATTTTCTACTTTTTGTTATAAGAAAAATCGAATAAACTCAATTGTAGTCATACATTTAGGCCAAAATGTATTCAGCCACATGTCTTTAGTAAAAAAAATGACAATAAGCGTATATTTATTGGTTTGCGCAAAAGTTATAGCGTCTACAAACTAGGGTACATTTTCTGGAATTTACACAGCTTTTAATTTATGACTGCCTATCTCATTTCTTGAGGTGCTAAAATGGCAGGGCAGTACAAAACCCCCCAAAATGACCCCATTTTGGAAAGTAGACACCCCAAGGAAATTGCTGAGAGGCATGTTGAGCCCATTGAATATTTTTATTTTTTGTCCCAAGTGATTGAATAATGACAAAAAAAAAAAAAAAATTACAAAAAGTTGTCACTAAATGATATATTGCTCACACATGCCATGGTTATATGTGCACCCCAAAATACATTCTGCTGCTTCTCCTGAGTACAGGGATACCACATGTGTGGGACTTTTCAGGAGCCTAGCCACGCACGGGACCCCGGAAACCAAGCACCGCCTTCAGGATTTCTAAGGGCGCAAATTTTTGATTTCACTCCTCACTACCTGTCACAGTTTCGAAGGCCATAAAATGCCAAAATAGCACAAAACCTCCCCAAATGACCCCATTTTGGAAAGTAGACACCCCAAGCTATTTACTGAGAGGCATTATTAGTCCATGGAATATTTTATATTTTGCCACAAGTTGCGGGAATATGACAAACTTTGTTTTTTTTGTACAAAGTTGTCACTAAATGATATATTGCTCACACATGCCATGGGCATATGTGAAATTACACCCCAAAATACATTCTGCTGCTTCTCCTGAGTACGGGGATACCACATGTGTGGGACTTTTTGGGAGCCTAGTCGCATACAGGACCCCAAAAACCAAGCACCGCCTTCAGGATTTCTAAGGGCATAAATTTTTGATTTCACTCCTCACTACCTATCACTACCTATCACAGTTTTGAAGGCCATAAAATGCCAAGATGGCACAAACCCCCCCAAATGACCCCATTTTGGAAAGCAGACACCCCAAGCTATTTGCTGAGAGGCATGTTGAGCCCATTGAATATTTTTTTTTTGTCCCAAATGATTGAATAATGATAAAAAGAAAAAAAAAAGAAAAAATGTACAAAAAATTGTCACTAAATGATATATTGCTCACACATGCCATGGTTATATGTGGAATTGCACCCCAAAATACATTCTGCTGCTTCTCCTGAGTACGGGGATACCACATGTGTGGGACTTTTTGGGAGCCTAGCCGCGTACGGGACCCCAAAACTCAAGCACCGCCTTCAAGGTTTCTAAGGGCATAAATTTTTGATTTCACTCCTCACTACCTATCACAGTTTTGAAGGCCATAAAATGCCAAGATAGCACAAAACCCCCCAAAATGACCCCATTTTGGAAAGTAGACACCCCAAGGAAATTGCTGAGAGGCATGTTGAGCCCATTGAATATTTTTTTTTTTTTTGTCCCAAGTGATTGAATAATGACAAGAAAAAAAAAAAAAAAAATGTACAAAAAGTTGTCACTAAATGATATACTGCTCAAACATGCCATGGTTATATGCGGAGTTGCACCCCAAAATACATTTGGCTGCTTCTCCTGAGTACGGGGATACCACATGTGTGGGACTTTTTGAGAGCCTAGCCGCGTACGGGCCCCCGAAAACCAAGCACCGCCTTCAGGATTTCTAAGGGCACAAATTTTTGATTTCACTCCTCACTACCTATCACAGTTTTGAAGGCCATAAAATGCCAAGATAGCCCAAAACCCCCACAAATGACCCCATTTTGGAAAGTAGACACCCCAAGCTATTTGCAGAGAGGCATGGTGAGTATTTTACAGCTCTCATTTGTTTTTGAAAATGAAGAAAGACATATTTTTTTTTTTTCTTTTTTCAATTTTTAAAACATTGTGACAAAAAGCGAGATCTGCAAAATACTCAACATACCTCTCAGCAAATAGCTTGGGGTGTCTACTTTCCAAAATGGGGTCATGTGGGGGGGTTTTGTGCCATCTGGGCATTCCATGGCCTCCGAAACTGTGATAGGCAGTGAGGAGTGAAATCAAAAATTTACACCCATAGAAATCCTGAAGGCGGTGCTTGGTTTTCGGGGTCCTGTACGCGGCTAGGCTCCCAAAATGTCTCACACATGTGGTATCCCCGTACTCAGGAGAAGCAACAGAATGTATTTTGGGGTGCAATTCCACATATAACCATGGCATGTTTGAGCAATATATAATTTAGTGACAACTTTTTGTACATTTTTTTTTTTTCTTTTTGTCATTATTCAATCACTTGGGACAAAAAAAAAAATATTCAGTGGGCTCAACATGCCTCTCAGCAAATAGCTTGAGGTGTCTACTTTCCAAAATGGGGTCATTTGGGGGGGGTTTTGAACTGTCCTGGCATTTTATGCACAACATTAGGAAGCTTATGTCACACATCATCCACTCTTCTAACCACTTGAAGACAAAGCCCTTTCTGACACTTTTTGTTTACATGAAAACATTTTTACTCTTTCGTCCATGGACCGACACAGCTTCTCTATTGACAAAAGTGGGTATTATCCGTTAATTAGGAGTGACTAGGCAGAAAAACTTGTAAAAAGTGTTGCATCACACCTTCTACAGTACCGCCCAGGGGGCGGAAACTCTGGGTATATCCTCTCAGTCTGCATCTTCGCAGATCAGTTTTTTTCTGTCTAGCAAGGAGTAGGACATGGCTCCCTTCGGGCCCATTGGTCCGGGGAAAAAAGATATATATATATATATATATATATATATATATATATATATTTTATTTTTTTTATTTTTTTTGCTACATTTGTTGTTTCCTGCGATCTTCGATCAACTGCCGACTGGGTGACAGGCTGGATCCTCGATCCTTGTAGTCTCCCCAGTTTCGGCCATCGAGCGTGTGCCGACCCTAGTTACGCGCTGGGTTTTCCACGACATGCCCGTCGCTCCACGGGTGGCCGGTGAGCCTACGCTCCAGGGCCTGCATCGGACCGCTCAGCTTCGGCTGACCTTACGGCCGAGTCGCGGCAGCCTGTCCGGTGAGCGTCATGCTCCAGGGCATACATATGATCGTCCCTTCTGGGTCCAATCACAGCATGCCTGGCCAACAGTCACCTTCCGTGCGCGGACGATGATCTGTTTGGAATGTCTTCCAGCATAAGACATGCAGGATAGGTAAGTAAAACTCCCCTGCCTCGGCTGGGTGATTTAGCTGGACATTCCTGGAGAGATCAAGTAAGTGGTTGTGGCCCCTTTCTTCCCTCTCTCCCTGCCTTTCCCTCCTCCCTGGGCTTCTAGCTAAAGGTTGCTGGGTGCTGGGGGTCACCTAGGGGGTCCCACTGGAGCGGGGCTGGCTGTAACTAACATTTAAAAGAAATGTCATTTTTTCTTACCTGTGTTTGTGTCCTTCCTCCTCCATGCTGTCGGTGGCCATTTTGAGGTGGTCCATGCCAAGTTTGGCCTCTTGTGACTGCCCAGCGGCCATCTTCCTGTGGTTCGGCCACACCCACTGGCCCCTATCAGCTGATCAGCGGCCATGTTTGTCCACCCTGTATGCAGATATTGCTGTTCGGCGGCCATCTTTTTGTGGGCTATGGCTGCTTGACCTCTATCTTCTGTCGGTGGCCATTTTCTTAGAGCCCACATTATCTTCCATACAGACGTTTTTGACAACCATTTTTCGAGAGCCTCCGGCCTCTAGGGTGCATTACACTGGCGCGAAAATTCACACAGGAAGTGCTGATAAAAGAAGCAGACTGACACAGCAGCAGAGGGGCAGGATCACAGGCGCAGCATAGCAGTACCTATCCAGGGTGGTGAGTCCTCTGGGTGACCCGGCCTCTCTGCAGCACAGGAGGGTGGCCTATTGATATCTTGCCTGGAGCCCTGTGAGTGTCAGCGTGTGGTCAGCATGGCATCTGAGCCAGATGTCTTCTCCCCTGAAACACCAGATTTAGCAGCTGGTGCCCCTGAGGTGTCTATGAACGCTATGACTGCAATCCTAGAGGCGTTTGCTGCCAGGGTGGAAGCAGCACACGGGAATACAGGGGGAAATAAACGCCCCATCCCCTGCAAGCTTCTGGGGATAATTCTGGTGCAGAACCAGGTCCAGCTACGGCTCGGGGCCCAGATTCTGACGCATCAGAGACTGCAGACCGTGACCGGACAGTGAGAATGACTCAAAGTCCAGGTCAGTACGCGAGACGGCTTTGGTATCTGACCTTATTACTGCAGTGCGGGATACGCTAAAATTGGAAAATACTGCAGAAGCAGCAGAGACTCCAGTCCACTTGGGTTTCATAGACCTGCCCGCACTGCTAAGGTGTTCCCTTGTGTGTCTTTTGATAAACTCTTATACAAGGAATGGGAGAACCCACTGAGGGTCTTTACAGCCCCAAAGAGGTTTGCGGTACGGTACCCCTTTGAGGAGAGTTTTCTGAAGAAATGGACCTCTCCCCCCTATAGTGGACCCTCCGGTGTCCAGACTTAATAGAGCCACCACAATTCCTGTAGAAGGGGCTCCTGTTTTCAAGGACCCTGTGGATAGGAAGGCTGAAGCACTCGCTTGCTACCTATACTCAGTGGTAGGCTCGGCAGTACGCCCGGCATTGGCGGGGGCCCTAGTGTCTCACACACTTACTGAATGGGCAAGATTGCTACTCCAGGGGTTAAAGGAGCGAGATGCTCCTCCTGATGAGATAACATTGGCCGACCTGTTGGTCCAGGGCCTTAGGTTTGTCTGCGAGTCAGACATGAATACTATTCCCCTGCTGTCAAAAACTTTGGTTTATGCAGTAGCAATACGCCGCCTGATCTGGCTAAAAGGCTGGTCTGCGGACCAGACTTCCAAGAAAGCCCTGTTGGATTTGCCTTTTAAGGGCGACAGACTTTTTGGGGCTTCTCTGGATGACATCATCAAGGATGCCACAGGAAGTAAAAGCACTTTGCTTCCCCAAATTAGCAAGGGTAAAGGGCCACGCCAAGGGCAAGGGCCCTCCTTTACTGCACGCAAGTGTTTTTTTCGTCCCCCTAGGGCGACAGGGAAAAGACCCCAGGCCGATAAAGCGCCTGCCCAAGGACAAAAGCGTCCCTGGTCCCGCATACCCAATAAGCCTGCGGACAAATTTGCGTCCGCATGAAGGTCCACCCCCACCCAGCTCTCGGGTGGGGAGACGTCTTCGCAAATTCGCGACTCAGTGGACAGCACTAATCTCCGACAGGTGGGTTTGCGAAGTAATCTCCTCAGGCTACAATATAGAGTTTCTCTCTTGTCCACCGGACAGATTCAACACCTCCAATCTCCAGCTACTACCGACCCGTCGGGAGGCCCTGTATGGGGCGGTCCAGGGTCTACTGGAACGCGGGGTAGTTATTCCAGTTCCAGAACTGGAACGGGGTTTTTACTCAAATCTGTTCATTGTGCCGAAGAAGGAGGGGGTTCGTCCAAGCTTGGATCTCAGAGCCCTCAATTGCTTTGTGAAGGTACAAAGTTTTCGGATGAAGTCGGTTCGATCTGTAGTCACGGCTCTCCATCCGGGGGACTTTCTGGCCTCCTTGGACATCAAGGACACATACCTGCATGTCCCCATATACTCCAGACACCAGAGGTTTCTGCGATTTGCTATCGGGAAGGACCACTACCAGTTTGTGGCCCTCCCGTTGGGCCTTGCCTCAGCACCCAGGACGTTCACCAAGGTGCTCGCTCCGATTCTGGCACTTCTAAGACAGCGGGGTATCGCTATCACAGGCTACTTATACGACCTTCTGCTGAAGGCCCCTTCAAGCTCAGAATTAGAGGTAAGCGTGTCCATTACCTGTCAGACTCTTCGAGACTGTGGTTGGATACTAAACACGCAAAAGTCAGTATTGGTGCCCACTCAACGCCTAGGGTACCTGGGGTTGATTCTGGATTCTTCAGAGGCAAAGGTATTCCTCCCTGTGGAGAAGTTGCAGACCCTCCGGGCTGCAGTACGGCAGCTGACTTCCAGGAATTGGTCGTCAGTCCGTTTTTGCATGCGAGTGTTGGGCCTCAGGGTAGCCTCCTTCGAGGCGGTTCCATATGCTCAATACCACACTCGAGTGTTACAGAAGGAAGTTCTGTCCAGATGGAACAGATGTCCATCATCTCTGGATTATCAAATCCGAGTGAGCCACATAGTCAGGAGATCCCTGGTATGGTGGCTGACAGCACCGGCTCTAATGGCCGGGAAGTCATTTCTTCCGGTTTACTGGATAGTGATCACGACGGACGCCAGCCTTACAGGTTGGGGGGGAGTCTGGGGTGTTCAGTCGGCGCAAGGTCGCTGGACCCCAGAGGAAGCCCTCCTGCCGATCAATGTCCTGGTAATCCGGGCGATCAGGCTGTGCCTCTTCAAATGGTCTCAGAGGCTGCAAGGGCGTCCAGTCAGGATCCAGTCAGACAACGCCACAGCAGTGGCATATGTCAATCATCAAGGAGGAACAAGAAGCTCAGCTGCAGCATCGGAGATCGCTCGCATCCTGAAGTGGGCAGAGAGGAGCGTACCGACACTGTCGGCCGTGTACAT
This sequence comes from Rana muscosa, assembly GCA_029206835.1. Classification (NCBI taxonomy): domain Eukaryota; kingdom Metazoa; phylum Chordata; class Amphibia; order Anura; family Ranidae; genus Rana; species Rana muscosa. The sequence goes on from CM055121.1 coordinate 527,424,264, forward strand.
TCCGGGTGTGGAAAACTGGCAGGCGGACTACCTGAGCCGCCAGATGCTGGACCAGGGAGAAGGGTCCTTACACCCGGAGGTGTTCCAACTCCTCTGCCAAAGATGGGGCACACCAGACGTAGATCTTCTGGCTTCCCGACTCAATCGGAAGGTATTGAGATTTGTGGCCCGGTCAAGAGACCCATGGGCAGACGCAACGGACGCGTTGGTAGCATCGTGGGGTCAGTATCGGCTAATCTATGCCTTCCCTCCCTTAAGGCTTCTTTCTCTTCTGCTCCGCAGAGTGGAGGCAGAGGGAATTCCAATGATCCTAATCGCTCCAGATTGGCCTCAGCGTCCTTGGTACGCCGATCTAGTACGTCTGGTAGCAGACGTCCCCTGGCGCCTACCACTACGGAAGGACCTGCTATCGCAAGGTCCCATATTCCATCCTGCTTTACAGTCATTGGCTTTAACGGCATGGCTGTTGAGAACCAGGTACTGAGAGACCGGGGCCTGTCAGACTCAGTAATCTCTACTATGAGAAGTGCTCGAAAACCGTCCTCTAGGAAGGTCTATCACCGCACTTGGAGGGCCTACATCTCCATGTGTGAGGAAATGAAATGGCATCCGCGTACCTATTTGGTTTCCAGAATCCTGCTGTTTTTACAGCATGGGGTGGACCAAGGGCTTGCCCTAAGTACGATTTAAGGGACAGATATCTGCCCTGGCTGTCTTTTTTCAGCGACCCCTGGCGACTCACTCTCTCGTGAGTACATTTGTGCAGGGGGTCCGACATGTGGCCCCTCCGGTCCGTCCCCCGTTACCTCCGTGGGACTTGAACCTGGTCCTCTCGGTGCTTCAGAAGGCACCGTTTGAGAATATTAGAGATATTCCCCTGTTGACACTTTCTCAGAAGGTGGTCTTTTTGGTGGCTGTTACGTCAGTTAGACGAGTCTATGAGCTGGCAGCCTTGTCCTGCAAGGCTCCCTATTTGATTTTCCACAAGGATAAGGTGGTGCTGCGGCCGCAGCCTTCCTTTCTTCCGAAAGTCGTTTCGGCTTTTCATCTCAACGAAGACATTGTACTTCCATCCTTGTGTCCTCAGCCGTCGAATCCTAAGGAGTCGGCGTTGCATTCCTTGGACGTTGTCCGAGCTTTGAGAGTATACCTATCTGCTACTTCCCTGTTCCGGAAGTCAGACTCACTGTTTGTTTCGGTGGCTGGTCCCAAGACGGGCCAAGCAGTCTCATCGGCCACCATCTCTAGGTGGATCCAACAGTAATCCAGGCTTACGCCTTAAAGGGTCAGGCGCCCCCCTTTCCTGTCACGGCGCATTCGACCAGGGCAATAGGTGCCTCTTGGGCTTTCTGACATCAAGCGTCTGTTTCCCAACTATGTAAAGCGGCGACTTGGTCGTCCGCTCACACTTTCACAAAATTCTACAAAGTTGATGTAGGTGCATCTTCGGATGCCTCTTTTGGCCGCAAGGTTTTGCAAGCGGCTGTTTAGAGTTGCAGCTCCTCCGTTGGAGGAGTGCTGTTTTGTGTTTGGGGTGAAGTTTATTTTTATGCTGTTACCACCCCTCGTTTTTTCTCTGACACTGCTTTGGGACGTCCCACTTTGTCAATAGAGAAGCTGTGTCGGTCCATGGACGAAAGAGTAAATAGGATTTTTTACTCACCGTAAAATCCTTTTCTCTGAGTCCATGGACCGACACAGCATCCACCCCTCCTTTTAAGTTTGCACTGCTTTTTGACGAACTGATCTGCGAAGATGCAGACTGAGAGGATATACACAGAGGGTCCGCCCCCTGGGCGGTACTGTAGAAGGTGTGATGCAACACTTTTTACAAGTTTTTCTGCCTAGTCACTCCTAATTAACGGATAATACCCACTTTGTCAATAGAGAAGCTGTGTCGGTCCATGGACTCAGAGAAAAGGATTTTACGGTGAGTAAAAAATCCTATTTTTTTTTGCAAGAAAATTATGTTGAACCCCCAAACATTATATATTTTTTTAAAGCAAAGGCCCTACAGATTAAAATAGTGGGTGTTGCATTTTTTTTTCCACACAGTATTTGCGCAGCGATTTTTCAAACGCATTTTTTGGGGGAAAAACACACTTTTTTTATTTTTAATGCACTAAAACACACTATATTGCCCAAATGTTTGATGAAATAAAAAAGATGATCTTAGGCCGAGTACATGGATACCAAACACGACATGCTTTAAAATTGCGCACAAACGCGCAGCGGCGAGAAACTACATTCATTTTTAAAAGCATTTAAAAGCCTTTACAGGTTACCATGTTAGATTTACAGAGGAGGTCTACTGCTAAAATTACTGCCCTCGATCTGACCTTCGCGGTGATACCTCACATGCATGATGCAATTGCTGTTTACATATGACGCTAGACCGACGCTTGCGTTCGCCTTTGCGCAAGAGCAGGGGGGGACAGCGGTGCTTTTTTTTTTTTTTTTTATTATTTATTTTGCTTTTTTATTGTATTTTTAAACTGTTCCTTCCATATTTTTTTTTTTTATTGTTATCTCAGGGAATGTAAATATCCCCTATGATAGCAATAGGTAGTGACAGGTACTCTTTTTTTGAAAAAAAAATGGGGGTTAGACCCTAGATCTTTCCTCTGCCCTCAAAGCATCTGACCACACCAAGATCGGTGTGATAAAATGCTTTCCCAATTTCCCAATGGCGCTGTTTATATCCGAGGGGGGGGGGGGCATTCCCTCCCACTGCTTGTAAAAGCAGTCTAGAGGCTAATTATCTGCTAGAATTGCTTTTACATGAAAGCCGGCCACTGGCTGAAAAGAATGATACCAAGATGATACCTAAACCTGGAGGCATCATTCTGGTATAAACATTCAAAGTCCAGCAACATACCAGTACGTTGCTGGTCCTTGTTGGACATGTATTGTAATCTTTTTTTTCATGCAGCCTGTTGGCTGAACGAAAAAAAGAGATTGATCGGTGGGTATGCCCACCATTAGAATACCTCCCTTCATCCACCCACTTCTAATGATGGGCATATATGCCGAAGCATGGGGGCATCCTCCCGCAAAAAAGTTATGCCGCGTACACACGGTCGGACATTTCCACGGGCAAGCCTTCGTCGGAATTTCGACCGTATGTACGCGGCATAAAAGGTTATGCCGCGTACACACGGTCGAACTTTTCCACGGGCAAGCCTCCGTCGGAATTTCGACCGTATATACGCGGCATTAGGAGCAAAATCGCTCCTCCGCCCCTGCTGCCCCCATGCTTCGGCATATATGCTCTTTTTTTAAATGTGGTGGTGAAATCACCTCCTACAGCGTTGGAGTCACGGCTTTATGTATCGTGGGAGCAAACGCTGTTGCTGTCAAGATAAATAAATCCGCAATGCAACTGAATGGCGTACCTGCTAAGGAAATGATGGTTAACATTAAAACAAAGTAACATTACAGTACAACAGTAAGACCTTACCATACCATACCTGCAAAGCAAATACCAAAACAAAACCTAGTAAAAAATAGAACATTTTTTTAACGCAACCTGTGGCTAAAATATATATATGCCGAAGCATGGGGGCATCCTCCCGCAAAAAAGTTATGCCGCATACACACGGTCTGACTTTTCCACGGGCAAGCCTTCGTCGGAATTTCGACCGTATGTACGCGGCATAAAAGGTTATGCCGCGTACACACGGTCAAACTTTTCCACGGGCAAGCCTCCGTCGGAATTTCGACCGTATATACGCGGCATTAGGAGCAAAATCGCTCCTCCGCCCCTGCTGCCCCCATGCTTCGGCATATATGCTCTTTTTTTAACTGTGGTGGTGAAATCACCTCCTACAGCGTTGGAGTCACGGCTTTATGTATCGTGGGAGCAAACGCTGTTGCTGTCAAGATAAATAAATCCGCGATGCAACTGAATGGCGTACCTGCTAAGCAAATGATGGTTAACATTAAAACAAAGTAACATTACAGTACAACAGTAAGACCTTACCATACCATACCTGCAAAGCAAATACCAAAACAAAACCTAGTAAAAAATAGAACATTTTTTTAACGCAACCTGTGCCTAAAATATATATATGCCGAAGCATGGGGGCATCCTCCCGCAAAAAAGTTATGCCGCGTACACACGGTCGGACTTTTCCACGGGCAAGCCTCCGTCGGAATTTCGACCGTATATACGCGGCATTAGGAGCAAAATCGCTCCTCCGCCCCTGCTGCCCCCATGCTTCGGCATATATGCTCTTTTTTTTAACTGTGGTGGTGAAATCACCTCCTACAGCACTGGAGTCACGGCTTTATGTATCGTGGGAGCAAACGCTGTTGCTGTCAAGATAAATAATTCCGCGCTGCAGTTGAATGGCGCACCTGAAAACAAAAAATTACATACCTGAAAAGCAAGCATGATAAAACATTGCAGAATGAAATACAGTAAAAAAGAGCATAACAATAGAGAGAAAATAGAGAGAGAGAGAGAGAACAATAAAACGACAACTATTTTTGTTTTTTTACGTTTTGTTTTTTCTTTTTTACACTTTTTTTTTAAACTTTAACAACTGTAATGGTTCGGGTCTCTCAAAATGTAATGGCATCTTGGGAGACCCTGTGTAAGTGTGTCCTAGTCTGTGAAATGCTGTACCCTACGCTAAAACTTCACTTTTGAGTGGTAGCGTTCAAAACATTCACCAAGGCAAAGACCAGGTTTGTCAGGACAGAGTGGACAATAATAACGGGTGTCACGCCTAAATCCGCGCTTGCTACAGACACGACATCTTTTTTGGGGGGCTCGTTGGGTAGGGGTACTCGGGAGGAGATGCGTATAATGCCTCTCATGCAGCCGGCTTACTGCATTTGGTAGGGGATGGTGAGGTGCAGAACCGCCTGGATACAGGAGTTCTGTGACAATCTCATTCTGGAATTTTAGAAGAGATAACGTCCCGCCTGAAGCTCTGTATAGCACATGAGCGTTCAGCAAAGCCAATTGGAATAAGGATAGAGACACTTTTTTGTACCAGCGTCTCGCCTTACGGTCAATTAGATACGGCGCCATCAACTGGTCGTTGAGGTCCACCCCTCCCATATTTTTGTTATATTCGTGGACACAGAGGGGTTTCTCCACAACACCAGTCGCCGTAGGAATTTGGACTGTCGTGTCTGCATGAAGGGAGGTAAGAAGGAAAACATTCTTATTGTCCCTCCACTTCATAGCGAGCAAGTTATTACACTTTACGCAGGCTCTCTCCCCCAGCCTAAGACGGGCATCTACAAGCCGCTGGGGAAAGCCCCGGCGATTAGGTCGCACGGTGCCACATGCTCCAATCTGATGATCAAACAAGTGACTAAACAGTGGCACGCTCGTGTAATAATTGTCCACATACAAGTGGTACCCCTTTCCGAATAAGGGTGACACCAAGTTCCACACTATCTTGCCAGCGCTCCCTATGTAATCCGGGCAGTTGACCGGCTCAACCTGACTATCTTTTCCCTCATAAACCATAAAGCTCCATACATAGCCTGTTGCCCTGTCACAGCACTTATAGAGCTTGACCCCGTATCTGGCACGCTTGCTGGGAAGGTACTGCTTGAAAGCCAAGCGGCCAGAAAATTTAATCAGGGACTCATCAACGCAGACAGCTTGATCGGGAATAAACAAGGCTGCAAAACGTTTGTTGAAGTGGTTTATGAGGGACCGAATTTTATAGAGCCGGTCGTATTCAGGGTCCCCACGTGGACGACAAAGTTCATTGTCGTTGAAGTGCATGAACCGCAAAATCTGCTCGTATCGTGCCCTGGACATGGAGGCCGAGAACACGGGCATGTGGTCAATTGGGTGCGTGGACCAATAAGCACGCTATGACGGGAATTCATGTGTGCCCATGTTGAGGGAAAGGCCCAGAAAGGTCTTAAATTCGGAAACCGTAATTGGTTTCCAATCTTTGGCAATGGAAGGCAACTGGGGATTAGCGGCGATGAATTGACCAGCATATAAATTACTCTGGTCCACAATAGATCTATAGAGATCTTCCGTGAAAAACAGCGAATAATAATCGATTGGCATAAAATCAGCTGTTTCCACCTGAATACCGGGTTGGGCAGTGAATGGGGGAAGTACAGGTTCTGCAGAAGTGGTGGGGACCCAATCAGGATAGGCGAATTCTGCAGGAAGAGCACTATGGGTACGACGGGCCTGCCTTTGTCTTCTTGGTGGCAGCGGGACACTACTTGTGCTTGCCACCTCGCCAGCTTGAACTGCACTTATGGGACTCGCCACGTCACCACGTGATACTGCAGTGCTGGATGTACGCCCAGGCTGTACTAGGCCGCTGGTGCTTGCCAATTCACCAGAAGGAATAGCGGCGCTAGTACTCCTCTGCTCCATGATACGAGAGCCCTGCGGTTCTTGCTCCTCAACAACCTCAGAAGATCGGGATCGGGTACGCCTGACCTTAGCAGGGACCTCAACTTCGTCGTCAGAGCTATCTGACGTGGGGCCGCTGACGTCACTGTCTTCTACGGGAAGATATTCTGAGCCTGAATCTGACAGATACGTGACCTCCTCTTCACTATCTGTCATGCTCAGAATCTCGTAGGCCTCTTTACTAGTGTACCTTCGACTTGCCATTTTGGGCTCTAAATTTAGGGGTACACTAGTAAGATTCACAGGAAAAAAAGCACCCGACTGTCGTCAGCAAATATATCAAACGCTACAAAAAAAACTGTTAGCGGTCGCAGGGATCAGGACTGTCTCTGCGAACGCTGCAGTTATGTGTGTTGTGTTTGGTAAGTGACAGTGATCGATCGATACTGCACTTGGGTGGGCTGGGCTGGGCGGAGGGGCTAAACGCAGGTACTAGCAGGTATCTGGGCTGATCCCGCTAACACTGCGTTTTTGGGAACCCTAAACCGCTGGGGACGCTAGTATAGATCTGATCAGATACTATACCACTAAGGGAGGTGTATGCTTTGCGCGTGGGTGTTAGCGTTACTGGCACTAACCTAACGCTGCCTGGGGCGACGCAGAACCTCTCTGGCGCTAAAACCTAATTGATCTCACCCGCTGAGCGATCAGGGGGTTAAACCTTTATTGGGTGATATATGGCGGGTGCCCTGATGCTATAAAAAGCAAACTAACCAACCAGTGTCACCCGTAACATTTATATGGTGATCACTGGTGAAAGGGTTAACTAGGGGCAATCAGGGGGTTAAAACCTTTATTAGGTTAAATATGGGGGTACCCGACGCTATATAAAAACCTGACGGGTTACCTAAATAACTAAATAATTAACTGGGTAACCAGTGTCACCAGTGACGCTTATACGGTGATCACTGGTGAAAGGGTTAACTCTAGGGGCAATCAGGGGGTTAAAATAATATATGGGGGTACCTGACGCTCTAAAAACCTGCGGTGAAACTAAAAATAAATAACTGGCTATCTAGGGCACCACCGGCACTAAATACAGCGATCGAAAATACGATCGCTTAGTGACGCTGGCGTTAGGGGGTGAAAGGGTTACCTGGGGGGTGATCAAGGGGTTAAACCTTTATTAGGGGGGTTAGGGGGCTACCCTGGACCTAAAGGGGCCTAATCCTAACTGCCCTGCAACTTTTTACTATCACAGATGACACTAAAAGCAGTGATCAGTAAAATAAATGATCACTGCAATCAGTGACACTGTGATTGGGGGCTGGGGGGTGACTGGGGGGTGAAATGTGTGCCTATGTGTACCTACGTGTCAGTGGACTGTTGGTGCACTAACCTGCTTCCTCTCTCCTCGGCGCCGGAATCGAAAAGACCGCCGCGAGGGAGATGACATCACTTCCTACTGCCTGTGTTTACATCACATGGCAGAGGAAGCATTTTCATTGGCCGGGAGCGATCGCGAGGGGGTGGCCGAAATTGAATGGTCACCCCCTCATCTCTGAACGCTCCCCAACGATAAACGGCCGCTCACTGTATAGAAGGGGGGTCCGATCGGTCGTTAAGTGGTTAAGGAACCCATTTAGAAAATAAAAAACAAACCTTTACAAACCCCTTTTAAGTATATACTTTTTATTGCATAGCTGCTATTTCATAGAAGGCCTCCTAAATCTTTGCCTATAATTAATTTGAGTGAAAGTGGGTTTTCATTTGAGATACAGTAGGCCAGTCAGTGTTGAGTGGTAACTACCATATTTATTGGCGTATAACACGCACCCTAACTTTAGGAGGGAAGTTTCAGGAAAAAAAACTTTCCACAGCCCCCTCTATTTTCAGGGTAAAAAAAGTGAGTGTTATACGCCAATAAATACAGTAGACCAATGAGCAAGACAATGTTTTAATAAAATTAAAAAGTAGCTGCAAAGGACTCCCCTTCCACATTTATGTCCAATTGGGCCTACTGGCTTTTGTTTTAAAAAAAAAAACGCCTCATAGGTGCCTCTACCTTGACATGATTCGCTTACCATCGCTGATTTCTAAACAGACTGCCTTTTTCCCTTTTTAGGCACCTTTCACACGTGCGGACCGTATGTTCGTATTTCATCCATCCGTTTTCGGATGAAATACGGACATACATGTATTCCTATGGGATAGCGGATGTCAGCGGATGAACATCCGCTGACACCCGATATCATCCGTCTCCGCTATGGTCCGTTTCTGCAGACGGAAGAAAATCCTATTTCTTTCTCGTACATCACGGGACACAGAGCGACATAGTCATTACTAATGGGTTATATAGATACCGTCAGGTGCTGGCACTGGCAACTTCCAAAACCGGAAGTACCCTCCCCTATATAAGCCCCTCCCATCCGGGAGCACCTCAGTTTTTTGCCAGTGTCTAAGGTGTTGGCCAAGAAGAAACATGTGTTTTTCACTGAGCTTGCGTACAGGTTCTTTTGGGCCTCAGTAAGCTATTCCGGATCCGACCAAAAAAGCTTCATAGCTAAATGGTCGGTACCCGGGCCTTGCAGAGAAGAGCAAGGTTTTGCCTGTAATGCTTCTCTTAGGAGAGCTGGACCCTGGGATCCAGAGCTCTGGTCATGCCCACGACCAAGATGTTTTCTGTGCAGGGTGCTATACAGGTCCAGGGGAGTGGAATCCTTGGGAACCCGGTCCCTGAAGGTTTGATTACAATGCCTGCCGTGATAGGTGAAGTTTGGGCTTTTGTGGACCAAACAAAGTCCTGCGGCGGGGAACAGGTAAGTGGGGGCCCCCAGGAACTTGGTTCTATTGGGGGACCCCCAAGCCTAATTTGTCTTTCTGTCTGTTACCTAATGGTATTCCCGCAAAATTCTGTGCATGCCTGTAACTACTAAAAAAATGTAATAATTTTTAATGGTGGTCAAGAAAAAAAAAAAAAAAAAAATGTTTTTTTTTATATATTTAATATATTAGACTGCGGTACCTGTGTTTGTCCACTAGAGGCCGCTGTGGAATGTTTTCTTGTCATGTGGACTAGTTTCTTCTCAGCAGAGCAAGTCCAGGCAGATGGTGAGTTCTCTTATGGGAAACTGCTTCCTCTGCCATGTTGCAATGCTCGTCCATCCCCCGGCCTGCGGCAAAGAGGGGCCCTGGCTCTTGTCCCTAGTCTCCATTTTTCAAAATTAGCGCCGAAGGCGCACGTGGCCGCGCGCGTGCGCGTGCACGCGCCTCTATATATAGAGGTGAGCAGGAAAGGGGGCGGAGCCTGGGGGATGACGCTCTGTGTGCGCCGCAGCGCTTCTGCGCATGTGCGGGCGTCCCAGCATGTAAAAACCACAGTTTTGTGTGGTGAGCTGGCTATGAAGTACAGAGACAGAGCTGGCAACATTTAAAAAAGGGCATACAGCAAGCGGTTGATACAGGCATCCCCTAGAAAGGCACATTAGTAGACACCAACTGTGATATAGCAGCAATTGTGCTAGACTATTCTCAGTAAAAGTGGTGTATTACGGCTGGAATACCTCAGCTTTAGGCTTAGGAATATGCCGTCCAGAAGCTCCGGAACTGAATCTTCCAGGAAGCGAAGGGGGTCTCATCGGGCTCGGAGGATCTTGGGCATACTTCTGCTGCACCAGTCTCCCCTGAAGTTCAGAGGTAAGTGACCGTAGAGACCCCGCAGGGGTACTTGGTACTGTGGCTGTCCTCAGTTCACCTGCTCCTGTGTATGTAACAGAGGAGGTTTTTTCCTCAGCTCTGGGAGGATTAGAGAGAGATTGTCAACATTTATCGCTGCCTCCCTGTCAGGGAAAGCACGCCCGATCTCCGTCTCCTCCTTCAGAGTGCCTGTTAGCAGAGCAACAGTCCCATACAGGGATCGACCTGCCTGAAGGGGATCAGGATGAGGTTGATTCTGTTATAGAGGAATCAACAGTGGGGGAACCTTTTCTCAGCATCTCAAGCTGAAAGATTATGGGTTCAGTCTCTGACTAACATGGTCCGATCAGCATTTAAAAATGCACCTTGCGGAACCATCAACCACTACTGTATCCTCGTTGGGGTCGCTAGAAGCCCCCAGACTGTCTGTTCTTTTCCACTTCACCCTTTACTGAAAGGGCTCATTTACCAGGATTGGGAACGTCCTGAGAAAATATTTATTCCCCCAAGAGATTTCCGGTGGTCTATCCCATGGAGGATAAGTTCATCAAAAAAAAAAAAATGGAAGGTCCCTACAGTGGACGCAGCCATCTCTTGTATGTATAAATCACTGACATGTCCAGTGGATAATGTCCAAATGTTCAAGAACCCAATAGATAAAAGATTGGAGTCCTTATGAAAATCTGCTTCTTTCTACAGCAAGCTTGGTGTGACACAACCAGCAGTAGCAGCTATTGGGGTCTGCTAAGCAGTGAAGGATCAGTTGAAACAGGTCTTGAGGGACTTGACAGATCAGCAGGCTTTGCCCTAGCTGATCTACCTAGAGCCTTAGGCTTTGCGGTTGACGCCATAAAGGATTCAAGGAATTTGCAAGAGTCCATCAGGCCTCCCGCCTTACGCTGTCTATAGTACATATGCGTAGGCTCCTATGGCTAAAAAAACTGGTCTGCTGAAGCTCCCTGTAAAGAATGGCTGGTTAGCGTCCCATTTCATGGTGAACGCTTATTCAGGGAAAACCTGGACAAATATATCCAGAAAATTTCCAGCGGTAAAAATACGCTCTTGCCGGTTAAAAACAGAGTTAGAGGTCCCTCTTTAAGAGGCCTGCTTCTCCAGTCCCTGGGGCATCGGCTGTGTAACAGTTCCGACGGCCTCCTCGGTCAATTCCCGGGGGTAAAAAACAGGGACAATAGCAGGGTAATGAGAAACCCTGGGTCAGGGGAGGTACAAAACCTCCCCCAAAGTTAAATTCATTGAAGCCCCCACTCAGTCGGGTGCGGGGAGGACTCCAGTTGTTCGCAAGAGACCTGCCGGGACACGATCAAGACAGATAGGTGCTCTCCGCAGTATGTTTGGGATACAGTTTGGAGTTAAAAGACTCTCCTCCTTCCCATTTTTGAGGTCAAACGTGCCAAGGGATCCCCGGAAGAGAGAGTCCCTCCTGTTGGCACTAGAACAACTATTGCTCCAAGGAGTAATTATGGAGGTTCCCCTGGAAGAATGAGGGTTCGGGTTTTACTCAAACCTCTTTACAGTCCCGAAGCAAACGCGGACGGGAGGCCCATATTAATTCTAAAAGGGCTATACAAATTCCTGTATATCAGGACTTTCCAATGGAGTCAATCCGATCGGTGGCCACTGCCCTACAAGGGGAGGATTGGTTAGCCGCGATCGACATCAAAGATGCTTATTTGCGCATTCCCATCTTTCCAGTCCACCAAAGATTTCTACGCTTTGCAGTAGAAGGGCGCCATTTTCAGTTCAGAGCCTTACCCTTCGGTTCGGCCACAGCACCACGAGTGTTTACAAAAATTCTGGCCCTTTATTGGCCAATCTAAGAACACAAGGTGTAATGATAATGGCATATCTAGATGACTTGTTGCTGATAGACCACTCAGTGAAAAAACTAGACGTGGTCGTTCACAAGACAATCAAGTATCTGGAATCTCACGGTTGGATTATCAACCGAGACAAGTCAGCCCTAAAAACCAGTCAAAAGTCTGGAATACTTGGGGCTAAGGTTGGATTCAGGCCAGAGAAAAATATTCTTGCCTCGAAAAAAGGTGTTGTCTTTGAAAGATTTGATCCACTTAGTGGGTACAAAAAAGACAGCCGTCCATACGCCTGTATATGAGGCTGCTGGGAAAGATGGTGGCATCATTCGAAGCAGTACCCTACGGTCAATTCCATTCAAGGAATTTGCAAGGGGCCATACTGTCAGCCTGGAACAAAAAAGTTCAGGCCCTAGACTTTCAATGTCCTTGTCCCCTTCCGTTCGCAAGAGCCTCCGTTGGTGGTTGGTTCCCCAGAATCTGGAAAAAAGGAAATCCTTCAGTCCGATTTCTTGGAAGGTGGTCACTACAGATGCCAGCCTTATAGGCTGGGGAGCAGTACTGGAGCAATGGTCTCTCCAGGGCAGATGGTCGGATGCAGAAGGCCCTGCCCATCAATCTCTTAGAGATACGAGCAGCCCGGTATGCCCTAGTAGCATGGACATCCAAACTCCAAGGGTCCCCTGTCAGAATTCAATCAGACAATGCCACAGCAGTGGCATATATCAAACATCAGGGGGGCACCAGGAGTCGTGCAGCCCAGAGGGAAGTAAATTACATCCTGAAATGGGCAGAAAGATATGTCCCAGCCATATCTGCGGTATTTATTCCAGGAGTGGAGAATTGGAAGGCGGACTTTCTAAGTCGCCAGCAATTATGCCCAGAGGAAGGGTCCCTTCACCCCGAGGTTTTCTGGACAATATGTCAGCGGTGGGGAACATCGGATGTAGATCTTCTAGCATCCAGATTCTAAGCAAAGGTGGACAGGTTTGTCTCTCGGACAAGGGATCCCCTAGCTTGCGGCTCGGATGCCCTAGTGTTCCCTTGGGATCAGTTCAAGCTGATATATGCATTCACACCGCCACAATGGTTACCTCGATGACTCCGCAGAATCAGGGTAGAAAAGGAACCAGTGATTCTGGTGGCTCCAGCGTGGCCCCGAAGAGCGTGGTACGCGGAGATTGTAAAATGTCAGTGGGGAGTCCTTGGTCTCTCCCACGTCGTCCGGACCTGCTTTCGCAAGGACCAATATACCACCCTTCCTTACCAGCCCTAGGTTTGACGGCCTGGCTATTGAAGCCCACATTCTAAAAAAGAGAGGGCTCTCTAATTCTGTGGTATCTACCATGATCAATGCCAGGAAGCCGGTATCCAGGCAGATCTACTATAGAATCTGGAAGGCGTACATCGCGTGGTGTGAGGCCAAGAAATGGCATCCACATAAGTACGTAATAGGTAGGATTCTGGACTTCCTACAGTGGGCTGTAGATAGGAAGCTTGCCTTGAGTACTATCAGGGGTCAGATTTCGGCCTTGTCAATATTTTTTCAAAGGCCCTTGGCTTCGCATTCACTAGTCAAAGCCTTTATACAAGGAGTGATGCGTATTAGTCCTCCGGTTAATATTCCCATATGTCCATGGGATCTAAACTTGGTTCTGTCGGTTCTACAGAAACAACCATTTGAACCATTACATCATATTTCTTTGGTGCTTCTCACCAGGAAATTGATTTTTCTAGTAGCCATTTGTTCGGCTAAAAGAGTGTCGGAATTAGCAGCTATGTCCTGTAAGGAGCCATATCTGGTTATCCATAAGGATAGAGTAGTGTTACGTCCTCATCCAGCCTTGCTTCCTAAGGTGGTATCGAGGTTTCATTTGAACCAAGATGTGGTTCTTCCTTCTTCTTTTTTCCCCAAACCTACTTCGGTAGAGGAAAAGTTATTGCATTCTTTGGATGTAGTAAGAGCAGTTAAAGCTTATCTAAAAGCCACTGCTCAGATTCGCAGAACGGATACTTTGTTTAGTCTGCCGGAAGGCCCCAGAAAGGGTCAGGCAGCGTCAAAATCTACTTTAGCCAAGTGGATTCGACAGGTCATAATACAAGCCTATGGCTTGAGAAGGAGACCGCCTCCGTTCAAAGTTAGAGCGCACTCCACGAGAGCAGTTGGAACTTCATGGGCAGTGCATCACCAGGCCTCCCTGGCTCAAATCTGTAAGGCCGCAACATGGTCTTCAGTACACACGTTTACTAGGTTCTACCAGGTGGACGTTAGAAGTCAGGAGGATGTCGCCTTTGGGCGCAGTGTGTTGCAGGCCGCAAAAGATCCTCATGTCTGATAGCGCTCAGCTTATATATGGTGTATCCCCCCCCTCATTTGGCATTGCTTTAGGACATCCCATTAGTAATGACTATGTCGCTCTGTGTCCCGTGATGTACGAGAAAGAAAATAGGATTTTTATAACAGCTTACCTGTAAAATCCTTTTCTTGGAGTACATCACGGGACACAGAGCTCCCGCCCCTCTTTGGGGACACTTATTGCTTTGCTACGAAACTGAGGTGCTCCCGGATGGGAGGGGCTTATATAGGGGAGGGTACTTCCGGTTTTGGAAGTTGCCAGTGCCAGCACCTGACGGTATCTATATAACCCATTAGTAATGACTATGTCGCTCTGTGTCCCGTGATGTACTCCAAGAAAAGGATTTTACAGGTAAGCTGTTATAAAAATCCTATTTTTTCCACCCGTCTGCAGATCGGATAAACACGGACAGACGGTCCGTGTTCATCCGATCCCCCCCATAGAGGAAAGTGGAGATCTGACAGGGCGGTCCCTGCACAGTGTGCAGGGACCGCCCTGTCATCTGCCGGCTCAGCGGGGATCAACGGAGCAATCCCCGCTGACAAGCGGATGTTAAAAGTACGGATCCTCACGGGATCCGTACGTCTAAAGGGGCCCTTACAGTATCCCTGATCTAGATCTGTGTGCTCCCTTTATAGAATGGGCATGGTTGGGGAGGTATCCTGCAGGAGGGACCCCCTGGCATCTAGAACTCCTCTTCACTTCCCTTTTTTTTCTTTTCTTTTACTTTTTTCCTGCGTTAAACTGACCTGTCCCCTGGGCTGGCTATGCTCAACTCCTTAACTCCTGGAACAGCCTTTAGGTAGAAGGATTTTATTGGCCATGGTCTCCATTGTTTTTCTTAGCAACCACATCATATCCAAGCCCTTCCCTTCAGTATAAACTGTGCCCTTCCCCTTCCAGGAATGGGATGCTGTATGCCTTCCTTTCTTCTCCTTCAGTTTTCGCCCCCCCCCCCCGCCCCCCCCCCACCCCCAAGGCATTATTATTTTCCCCACTCTTCTATTACACATGTGTCTATACACTGGGGGTGTACTCATCTGTTTGATGATTGAGATTTGTCATTCGATACTCAGTGTTTCTTTGCTTTCTCTGTGATGTCAGCCTATAGCTGTATACTTCACATACTGTGTTTTTTTGTTTTTTTTTTAGTTCTGAACATGGTTCTGTAATAGGACCCTAAAGCTACATAATTGACATGTCCTTGTATTGTATGCAACATATGTTTTCAATAAAATATGTTTTGATAAAAAAAAAAAGGAAATATTTTTTTCCTGCACTTGTACCTGGTAAATGTTCAGTCTTAGACCTAATGTCCCTTTTTAATTTTGATTTTAAGGATATGACTGTACAGAATCTGAATTTTTTTATCCAAATCTAGGTTTAGGAATCGGAGCATAAAAAAGCAGCCAACTGTATTATAGAATGAATACACAGAGAACAAGGAGGTTAAACAAGGGGTTACATCTCTTAAAGCTGAAATCCACACAAAAATGATGGCAGATGGGCACCTCTTAAACTGCTGTATTGATCTTTGCAAAAGTCAAAAGCATGCTGTAGGAAGTGCCCTTTTCCACTTACACCTGTTGGACCAGATCGTGCTTTATTGTCTCTCAGCCATTTCCAATACCGCACACTGTACACTTTATTGGCTGCATGTGTCAAGCAACTCAGCCTTGCTGGTGGGCGAATCCAACTCCTTTCTACTCTGGCCGCCCTGTAAATTAACACAAGGAGTCTGCACAGTATTGGTTTGTGAATCTGTAATACACTCCTATAAATTAGCATTTCTTTATCGTACATTACAGGACACAGAGCGGCATAGTAATTACTATGTGGGTTATAGAGCTTACCTTCAGGTGATGGACACTGGCACACCCAAGACAGGAAGTCCCCTCCCTATATAACCCCTCCCATATCGGGAGTACCTCCAGTTTTATTGCCAGTGTCTAAAGTTGTTGGTCATGGTTAAGCATGTATTCAAGTTAGCTCTGCGTATGGTCTTTGAGGCCTAAGGGCGAGCTATTCCGGATCCGTCCAAAGTGCTTCAATGCCAAAATGGACGGTACCCGGGCCTCGGGGAAGAAGATGTGGACCATCTACGAGGTTTGGCCTGTAATGCCTCTCTAAGGAGGGCTGGACCCTGGAATCCAGTACTCTGGTCAGACCCAATACCAAGAGGTTTCTGGCAGGTTGCTGTACAGGTCCAGGGGAGTGGTGTTCCTTTCAGTAGGACCCCGGTCCCTGAAGGTCAAATGACATAGACAGCCCAAACTTCGCCCCTTTGGCGGGCAGTTTCCGAACAGGGTCCTGCGGCGGGGACAGGTAAGTGAGGGTCCCTGATGAACTTGGTCCAGCAGGGACCCTTCAAAGCTAATGTGTTTGCCTGTTTTTTTTAACAAATGGTATATTTCCCACTGTACCTGATGCCTAAAAAATCTTTGAAAACCTGAAATGTATTTCTTATGGTTCTATTGGACATTATGTAGTACCCCTGTTTGGCCCCAGAGGGAGATACTTGAGAATGTCTAAATAGTGGTCTTCCTCTATAGTGTCAGCTGGGCTCCCTCCTGTTCCTCTCCCCATACTTTCCCGAGGAACGTTTCTGGAGTGCGCATTGGCGCACGCGCGAAGCCTTAGAGGCTTTGAGAGTGCTTCACAGAGGGGGCGGGGCCTAGCGTGATGACGCGCGGCGTCTCCCGGCGCGCATGTGCGGGCGTCCTCTGCTTTAAAAAGACAGCCTCTGTGTGACATGCTGTAAGAGGACGGACACATCAGCAGAGCTCCTTGGTGACATTTATTTTTGTTATTATACTGGGCACGCTACAGGTGGTGATACAGGCATCCCCAAGGCACATTAGTTTAGACACCTTGACTAGTTCATATAGCAAGCTTGTACGCTAGACTATAGCTAGTGGTAGGTGCTTTTTTGGCTGTAAGTCCTTAGCTTAAGCTAGGACTATGCCTTCCAAGGGCTCTGGGAGTAAAAATCCTAAGAGGCTAAAGGGTTCGCCATCGGGCTCTGAGGATCTGGGGCTTGCTCCTGCTGGTATATCCTCCCCTGGTAAATCAGAGGTAGTTACCTGAGGGGAGCCATCAGGAATGCTAGGTGCTGCGGCTGCCCTCAGTTCACCTGCTCCAGTGTATGTGACAGAGGAGGCTTTTACCTCTGCTCTGGGAGGATTAGAACAAAGATTGGCGGCATTAATCGCTTCCTCCCTGCCGGGGATAAAAGCGCGCCAGATCTCCATCCCCACCGTTAGAGTATCTAACAGCAGAGCAGTTGTCTCAGGATGAGATTGATTTTCCTGCTGGGGATCAGGCTGAGGATGATGCTGCCTTGGAGGAATCTACTTTAGAGGAACCGTTTTCAGCTTCTCAGTCTTTGACGGACATGGTTCGGTCAGCTTTCAAGCTGCCCTTTGCAGAACCAGCAACTACAAAGTGCCACAAGCTAATGGTTCCTTTCCAATGCATCCATTGCTAGAAAATCTCATTTATAAAGATTGGGAACATCCTGATAAATTGTTCCTTCCTCCCAAAAAGTTTACTGTTGTTGTATATCCCATGGAGGAAAAATTCACCAAAAAGTGGAGCCTTCCTACCGTGGACGCTGCCATCTCTTCTGTGAACAAATCCCTGACATGTCCAGTGGACAATGTACAGATGTTTAAAGATCCAACAGATAAAAAGTTGAAAACCCTATTAAAGACTGCTTTTTCTACAGCTGGTTCTGTAACTCAAGAGAAAGGGAGCCGCTCAGGTGTGGGAATCCTTCAAATCACCTCCTCCCAGCAGACAAAGGTGCAAGCAATGCTATTGACAGCAAACAGGAACGAAAAAGTCTTCTGGACTGCATTCCAGCTATGAATAAGCACTAGCACAGTGCGAAACATGTCAGCCAAATTTTTTTGACCTGTGTACCTTTGTACAGTGTGTATTTTGGATTCCTTATTTTAAAATAAAGGCTTTTATTTTTGAGTGCTGCAGTCCAGAAGACTTTTTCGTTGCTGGTTCTGTAACTCAGCCGGCAGTGGCACCCATTGGCATCTGTCAGGCTTTGAAAGACCAGATGAAGCTGGCCTTAAAAGACATGCCAGCCCAGCAGGCGCATGATTTAGCAGATCTATCTAGGGCTTTATGTTTTGCGGTTGACGCCATTAAAGATTCAATTCATCAGGCTTTACGCTGGTGTTGGTACACATGCGTAGACTCCTATGGCTAAAAAACTGGTCAGCCGGAGACGCCCTGTAAAAAGCTCCTGGCTGGATTTCCATTCCATGGGGAGCGGTTATTTGGCGAGGACTTGGATAAATACATCCAGAAAATCTCCAGTGGAAAGAGTACCCTGTTACCTGTTAAAAGGAAATTCAGGGGTCCAGCCTTCAAGCGGCCCACCTCGCCAGTCCCAGGAACTGATGCTTCTAAGCAGTTCCGATGGCCTCCCCGATCAAATCCTGGAGGGAGAGCTCAGGGACAGCAACAGGGTAATAAAAAACCCTGGAAGAAAAGGAATACTAAACCAGCCCCCAAGTCGGCCCTATGAAGGGTCGCCCCCACTCAGACGGGTGGGGGGAAGACTTCTGTTGTTTGCAGGGGCTTGGTGAGAGACGATTCGGGACAGATGGGCTCTCTCCATGGTATCCCTGGGATACAAGTTGGAGTTACAGGAATTTCCTCCTCCTCCGGTTTATAACATGAAATGTTTCAAAAGATCCAATAAGGAGAAGATCTCTCCTTTCGGCGTTAGACCGACTATTATCCCAAGGGGTAATTGTGGAGGTTCCGGTAAAAGAACAGAGGTTGGGATTTTACTCAAAACCTCTTTACCGTTCCAAAGCCCAACGGAGATGTAAGAACCATACTAGATCTCAAAGGTCTAAACAAGTTCCTAATCGTCAGGTCATTCCGTATGGAATCAATTCGGTCAATAGCCGCCGCCCTACAAGGGGGAGAATGGTTGGCATCCATCGATATCAGGGACGCTTATTTACATGTTCCTATATTCCCCGGTCATCAAAAGCTTCTACGCTTTGCGGTGGAACAGCGCCATTATCAATTTGTGGCACTACCCTTCGGGTTAGCCACGGCTCGGCGAGTGTTCACAAAGATCTTGGCCCCTCTATTGGCCGACTTAAGAACTCTGGGAATATCTATAAGGGCCTACCTGGATGATCTATTAATAATAGATCAGTCGACTTCCAACCTAAGGGTTGCTGTACACAACACGATACAATACCTGGAATCCCAGGGGTGGGTCCTAAATTTGGACAAATCAGCCTTGCAGCCAGCAACAAGACTCGAATATTTAGGCTTACTCGTAGACACAGACCAAAGAAAGGTTTTTCTGCCTCAGGCAAAAATCTCTTCTTTAAGAGAACTAATTCAAGCGATCTGTGCAAAGAGACAGCCATCCATTCGTCTTTGCATGCGGTTGCTGGGAAAGATGGTAGCCTCATTCGAAGCAGTCCAGTATGCTCAATTCCATTCAAGGAAGTTGCATAACGCCATCCTATCTGCCTGGAACAAAAAGGTTCAAGCCCTAGACTTCCCTATGTCCCTGACGTCGTCCGTACGCAGGAGTCTATGTTGGTGGTTGGTGCCCCAAAATTTACAAAACGGAAAGTCGTTCATTCCAATCTCTTGGAGGGTAGTAACTATGGATGCCAGCCTTCTAGGCTGGGGGGCAGTACTGGAGCAATGGTCACTCCAGGGAAGGTGGTTGGATATCGAGAAGACTTTGCCCATCAACCTGCTGGAAATTCGGGTGGCACGGTTGGCCCTGGAAGCATGGACTTCCTAGCTACATGGGTCTCCTGTCAGGATCCAATCAGACAATGCCACAGCTGTGGCATACATCAATCACCAGGGGGGCACCAAGAGCGGTGCAGCCCAGAAGGAGGTGAATCTTATCCTGATATGGGCAGAAAGACATGTCCCATGCATATCCGCTGTCTTTATTTTGGGAGTAGAGAATTGGGAAGCAGACTTCCTGAGTCGGCAGCAGTTATCCCCAGGGGAATGGTCTCTTCACCCCGACATCTTTCAGACAATTTGTCAGAATGGGGGACACCAGATGTAGATCTATTGGCATCCAGGTTCAACATGAAATTGAGCAGCTTTGTGTCCAGAACAAGATGGAAAGGAGGCCGGTGATTCTGGTAGCCCCAGCATGGCCTCGGAGATCCCGGTACGCGGAAATTGTAAGGATGTTTGTGGGCAAGCCTTGGACCCTTACGCTTCGGCCAGACCTGCTCTCGCAGGGACCGATATACCACCCTTCTTTACAAACTCTAAATTTAGCGGTCTGGCTGTTGAATCCCACATTCTAAAAGAGAGCGGTCTCTCTAACACAGTGGTGTCTACAATAATCAATGCTAGAAAGCCAGTATCTAGACATATATATCATAGAGTTTGGAAGGCGTATGTGGCATGGTGTGAGGCCAAGAAATGGCATCCTCGGAAGTACGTTATAGGCAGAATACTTGACTTCCTGCAGTGGGCTGTTGTCAAAAACCTAGCCTTAAGTACTATTAAGGGACAGGTTTCGGCCCTATCGATATTTTTTCAAAGGCCACTAGCTACACATTCGCTAGTAAAGACCTTCTTGCAGGGTGTGACTCGTATCAACCCACCATTGAGGTCTCCCATATGTCTGTGGGACTTAAACTTGGTTCTATCAGTTCTTCAAATACAACCTTATGAACCATTGCTCCACATTTCTTTAGTGCTCCTCACCAGGAACTTTGTGTTCTTGGTAGCTATATCCTCAGCCAGGAGGGTATTGGAATTAGCAGCTTTGTCTTGTAAGGAGCCATATTTGATTATCCCTAAGGATAGAGTGGTTTTACGTACACATCCAGCCTTTCTTCCGAAGGTCGTGTCAAGTTTCCATTTGAACCAAGATGTGGTTTTCCTTCCTTTTTTCCCAAACCTAGTTCGGTGGAAGAGAAATGTATTACATTCTTTGGATGTAGTAAGAGCAGTTAAAGCCTATCTTAAAGCTACTGCTATGATTCAGAAAACTGATGTTTTGTTTATTCTGCCGGAGGGCCTCAGAAGGGGTCAGGCAGCGCCAAAATCTACTATTTCTAAGTGGATTCGGCAGGTTATTATTCAAGCCTATGGTCTGAGAAAGAAGGTGCCTCCATTTAAAATTACAGCTCACTCTACTAGAGCAGTTGGTGCTTCTTGGGCAGTGCATCACGAGGCCTCATTGGCTCAAATCTGTAAGGCCGCAACTTGGTCTTCAGTCCACACATTCACTAAATTTTATCACGTGAATGTAAGAGGTCATGAGGATATCGCCTTTGGGCGCAGTGCGCTGCAGGCTGCAGTATAGATCCTCATGCCTGATGGCGCCCAGCTTATTATGGTGTCTCCCTCCCCTCATTTTGGCATTGCTTTGGGACATCCCACATAGTAATTACTATGCCGCTCTGTGTCCCGTGATGTACGTTAAAGAAACTAGGATTTTTATAACAGCTTACCTGTAAAATCCTTTTCTTGGAGTACATCATGGGACACAGCACTCCCACCCCCTCTTTTGGGGACACTTATTGCTTTGCTACAAAACTGAGGTACTCCCGATATGAGAGGGGTTATATAGGGAGGGGACTTCCTGTCTTGGGTGTGCCAGTGTCCATCACCTGAAGGTAAGCTCTATAACCCACATAGTAATTACTATGCCGCTCTGTGTCCCGTGATGTACTCCAAGAAAAGGATTTTACAGGTAAGCTGTTATAAAAATCCTAGTTTTTTGCATCTTGGACCTCCTGAGTTGCATCATGTGACCCAAACTGCGAAAATAATTAAACCAGTAGGCTACGCTATTTTAATACACATTTCTGCTACAGACTAGTATCTCCAAGCTCTGTTGTTTTTTTTTTTTAAAGACCCAGGAGTTCAGTGTGAAGTATGTGTGTATGTACATATGTATATGTTAGTATTGGGCATTCTGTAGATGTGTATGTTTTGCAGAATATCTCTGAGCCTGTAACACAAATCAAACTTTTGAAGAGAAGTGACCTTCCCAATGAGGTACAGGTAGACAGCAGTGACAGCATCTTAGAGAGAAAGGTACGTCTGTCCTCACCATTAATTGTTTAAATCAAGTTGTATTTAATTACAAAAGTGCTGTTACTGATTGGTCCCGCTTTGACTTTTTGTGGGTTTACTTTCAGCAAAACAATGAGTTTGAAAAATTTGTTGCCTCACTAAACCTGTCTGGACATGATCAAACCCCAGCCACACCCAGTACAGAGGTCCATGTTACCACTGAGGAACATTTGTCACCACAGTCCTTTGCAATGGTTAGTACATGCCAAATATTCTGCTTCTTTTACAGTGTGTTTTAAGTAGAATTGTACTTCAGCTACCTGCAAATTAGACACTCATAGTTGTATTTATCTAAGACGGAAACCACTATTCTGCGGACTCACGGTAGATGGGTGGAGTCATTGTCATTAGACACCTACCAGAGAACATTTGAGGTGGTACCTGCACCTGTAAAGCTCAAAAAAAATAATATATATATACTGTGTGTGTATATATATATATATATATATATTTTTTTTTTTACCTTGACAACACACTTCTAATCCACATTGACTACAGGGATAACACACACTCCTTTGCATAAGAAACACACACTTACATGATTGATCTGAAAAAGCCGTCACAATTGCAAACCATTGCAATAATATAGTATTTTTTTTTATTATACCATTAGAAAGGAACCCAAATGCTAAAGGAAATATTGAAGATTGACAGCAATGACAATTCCAATCCACATAAAGACATTAGAAAGGATCCAGTGACAACACCTGTACAGCACAAGCAAACCAAACAGATGGGTATGTCTTTATGTCTTCACATCATTTTGGTAATGGCTGACAAGAAAAATGTTCCCCCACGTTGAAAGATGTTCATATTAGTGCAGCAATGCAATGTATTAGTCAAATATAAATTGAGAGGAATTCCCTCCAAAGAGAACATCCCTGGTTGTCACCAGAGCTATGGATTGATTACATTGGAATATTTCCCCTATAATCCTGATCTGGTGATAACCCATAATTTCGTTTTTTTTTTTTTCCCGCTCTTGGTGATAATGGTAAACAGTACAGATAGAGAGGGTGAACCTTCCTAGCAGGGACACACGCAGCAAAAAAAAACCCAAAAAAATGACTGGTGTTCCAATCCCTGCTTACTCTATCCAAAACTTTAAAAAAACTCTCTTTCCATTGTGAAAAACAGGAAGTCTTAAAACCTTCAGGTTATACTGCCACCTATAGGGGGATTGGACTTGGTGAGTTCAGGGTCCTACTACCAGCATGCTTCAGTTTTTTGCTGGTGTCCAAGGAGGATGGGCAGGTT